>RJWK010005786.1:9803-54483 GCA_004363435.1 Platanista minor
ATATATATATATATATATATATATATATATATATATATATATATATATATATATATATATATATATATATATATATATATATATATATATATATATATATATATATATATACATCTCATGACCTTTTATCCCTAAACACATCAGTGTATATTTACTCAGAACAGAAATATTCTCTTACATAACCATAGTATATTATCAACTTCAGTAAATTTGACATCGATACAATTCTTTCTTCAATTGACCCAAAATGTCCTTTATAGCATTTCCCCTGCCAGCTGGGTGAGTGTATAAATTGGCCTTTCTTCCTGGATTCTCAGCAGCTGTAGCCCCTGAGGGTGGGGTGGGGTCTGGGTAGAAGAGAATGGACTTCTCCATTAGCAGCCACTTAAGCCCCATGTCAGTTACCAGTGGCCCTAGCTCCTGAGGACATGGGCAGGATGAGGGTCTACCTAGGAAATGAGTAGAGGTCAAAGAGCAGAATTGTGTAGACGTAAGTCACGCTGACCTCCATGTCAGCTAAGCCCACCGCCTGTGTATTAGAAGAATTCCTTGTTATTTCCCTTCTTAGTTTTACACAAGAAAAAAAAAAAATGTGTGAGTCTTCTAAGGCTTGTTCAGCAGAGTAAACAGTACCTGCACTGGCTCTGTATTCTCTTTGGGCAAAGGATGGGTTTCTGAGCCTATGTTAATACATCCATGTCAGTGAAAATGGATCCTTTATGGAATCCATCGCCACCTCAAGGACTTTATTACTTTCTTAAACAAGATTCCGCTGAAGCTTTTCTAGGGTGGTGGTGTATTTCTCCTCATTTCCCACAGTCTCTGGCCTGTGAAGGATGCATACGGTTTTCGTCTTCTCTGAGGCTGTTTACTTCCTGAATTGGCTATTTCTAACTCTGAGACAGAATACACCTGGTGCTTTATCAACTATAAACACAAAAATCAATTTGAGAAGGAGGCACAAATAGGGGTGTTTCTGACCCGAGTACTTTAGCAGGATTATTTGGCAACACAGAAATTTGTTCTCCTTAATAACTATCTTTGTTGATTCTGGTAATTCCCATACCTCACTCTGGTATTCTTCTTTTTACCAGATGAAAATTATACATCCCATTGTGTTTCCTATTTTGTGTTGGTTGCCAGAAATCTCAGAGCTACATTTAGTACTCAATGACAAAAAATATATCAGCATAGATTTTTTTTATAACTCCATTTACCATATATGTTATATTTTATTTTTCTTAAATATATATATATATATCCATTTACTATTTCTCTATGGGTTTCTATGTATGATTATCTATTTACTACAGTTTTATTGTACACGTGTCCTTAACATCAAACATCCTAAAATCATTTTTGGAAGCAGATGGGCCATGCTTCATAAATATTGAAGCTCCTCACAGGACTCTTGTCTCCTTCCGGCCACTTATTCTACCCATTCCATATATAAAAGCAAGTCCAAGACATACTCTCTGGTGCCTGTTAACTACCCCTCCCTGTTCCCAATATAAATGGCCTTACCACAGAAGGCAATCTGGTTTGGGGCAGGAGTTCTTAGCTGAAACAGAAACTTTTCTCCTTGGATTACATCCTGAGTTCTTGTGTTTATTTAATTTCTTCTGGGGAATTCAAGTCTGATGCTGACAGAAGCCAAAGGGAATGCTGGTGCAGAGAGGTACAACCTTCCCAAGCTGACTTTTGTAAGAGAGAAGCAGAGAAAGCCCAGCCTTGGGGAGGCCTGTAGTCCTCCAGCCACAGCACAGACAGGAGGGAGGGCTGGAGGGCAGAGTTTCCTCACAGTTGACCTTTTCTGAAACAATGTGGACTCCTCATGGATTATGGACTCAGGCCTAAAGAGTGAGACCAAGAACCAGGGACAGGCAGGTCTGTGAGGAACTTTCAAGGCACTTCCCCTGTGACATAGAAAACATCCCAAGGCAGGGAAGATACTTTCTCTCGTGGTTGATTCTGGAGCCAAGTCTACACTGGCTCTCTGCATGTTTCTAAGAGGAACCAGAGAGGTTATGAAACAGATATGTAGGTGGGGTCATTGTGCACTGTCTCTGCCATAGAAAAATAATAATAGTATAATAACTGACACTTGTACAAACTCTCCAAGAGCCAGGCACTGTTTCACGTGCTTACATGAACACACACACGTACACATATCATCCGTGAAATAGACATATTATCATTATCCCCATTTTGTAAAGGAGGAAACAGAAGCTCAGAGAGGGTACGTAAATTGCCCAAGGTCACGCAGCTAGTAAGGCGGCAGAGGTGGCTCTTGTACCCAGAAGTCTGGCTTCTGAGTTTATATTTCCTACCATCTACTTATCCAGTGGCCAGCACACAACTTTCAGATGGTCCCTATCCCATGCAAGCCATACGGAGTAGACCCCCTGAGTCCCAAGTCCCTGAGAATTCCAGAGAAGACTTGTTCACTAGAACTGTGTCAGCCGATTTCTTATCCATGGACCAGAGATAATATAAAGTGAGCTGATTTAGAGTCTAATTACATCTCTTTTGAAGAATTTCAGAAACATCGCTCTTCAACTTCTAGAAGAAGGTGAAAATTTAGATCACTCATTTATCCAAAACACAGTTATTAGGGACCTACTGCATGCAACGCACTTTGCTGTGTTATAGGGAGACGATAACTCAGCCTCAGTGGTCCCTACACTGCCAGTCCCGGGACATGACATGACGGGGTAGAGAGGAAAGGATGCTTCACCAGGTAAGGGGAGGCCTGAGGTGGGGGGCCCATCCTGCTCTTAACCTGCTGTGTGACCTCATGTTAGCCCTCTGGATCTTGGTTTCCACAGCTGTAAAGTGAAGGGGTGGTTTAGGACACTATCTGAAGACTGCTTCTAGCTCTAAAGTTTGATTCTAATGGCAATAGCTGTTAATGCTGTAAAACATTTACAAACATCTTCTGCACCAGCCATTGAGATAGGCTCTGTCCATACATCTCTTGTTTTTCAAACAGGCATCAAAGACAAAACGCAGCGAACAGCGAAGAAGATGATTCTATTCAGGCTGTTGCAGTATGAGGAACTTTCATTAGTGAGGAAGGTATCAAAGAAAAGGAAGGGGCCTGAAGTTTTACGGAGGCTGGTAGAAAAGGGAGTCACAGCCAAGTCTTTTGGGAGTCACGTGGAAGGATTACCTTGGAATAGTCCATGGCAGACAGGCTGGTCCTTTGCGGTTATCCATTTCCAGAACAAAAGGGTGAGGGATTTCTTAGCTGTCACTGTTTTCCAGGAACATAGGGCTTACATATTGTCACAGGGACAGCATACTTCTGTGATGCACAAATGTATAACTCCGGGGTACCTAAAATCACAAAATAAGCATGGAAGATCTTCCTGAAGTATCTATTTTTACTTGAAATTGTGGAGGCAGAATCATTATTTTACATAAAACAAACATCTAAAAAAAAAGAATGAAAATATTAATGATTTTAGAGGTAAAATCTTCAGAGATTTTGTCCTTAAAATAGGGCCCTCTCTCTCTCAACCATTGGGGTACCTCTGGAAAAGTTTGAGAAGCACTGGTCATTTATTCTCTTATTGAATTCTCAACAGCTCTTTGGTAATATATATGTTTTTTTTAATCAAGGCTTTTTGGGGATGATGTTATCTTTTATGTAATGTTTGTTTCTTCGTGTGCCTCTATAACTTTTTTCCTAACGTGAGAATTTTTTTAATGACAAACTTTTTATTCTGGAATATTACAGAAATGTTGCAGGAATAGTACAGAGAGTTCCTGTATACCCTTTACCTGTACACCCAGTCTCTGCTAATGCTAACATCTTATATAACCATGTTACATTGGTTAAAACTAATACAATTAAAATTGACCATTACTTAAGTAAACTTCAGATTTGATTTAAATTACACCAGTTTTTTCCACTAATGTCCTTTCACTGTTCTAGTATCCAATCCACAATTCCACATTGCACTTAACATAAATGCCTTCTGATTGACTGAGAGAATCTTTCATGAGGCCTACTAAGTGCCAGACGTCACCCTACGTCTTGGGAGCCAATGAAACCAACAGTCCTGGGTTTTATATCATGTAAAGGACACCAGCGGTGTGGAAAGCAGCTCGTTTTCTGTTCTGTGCTACACAGACGTGTACACTACCAAGGACCATGTGCGTGGATCTGAACAGGTGTGCCAGTTCTGGTACACACCCATGGGTCATCAACTAGAGGGGCCTCAGCGCTGGTGGCAGTGGGGCTCCCCAGCTCCTGCCCCTCAACTCTGGGCAGCATTTCTGAGCCCATGAGGTGACCCCCATTAGTCTCTGCATTGGGCAGCCCCTCTGGAGCCCAGTGCTGAAAAGTTAGTACCTTTGAAATCAGATAAAGAACATCAAGCCACAGCTGTGTTTGTTTTATAAATTAAAGGGCGAATCATAAAAATGATTGTTTTCCTGAAAATAAAGAGATTAAACAAGTCTCCCTTCTCCCCTTCTGCCTCCCTCCCCTTTTTGCAATTTGTCTGCAAAGGACTCCAACTTCGTGTTAAAGAGCAAAGAATTATCTCTGTTTCAATCTTGGGGACTGGGCCGGCTCTGTAACAATTATAATCTCTTATCTGAACCTGCCTGGAGGCAAGGGGGCCACTGGAGCAGAATTCTTGCCAGCATTAACTGCCATTCAAATGGATACAGGAGAATAATTGAGCCTTTCCTTTAATGTTGGGGGACCCTCAAGGTGATTCTCAAACTTCCCTGTTTAGTACTACTTTTTTCCTCACTAGGAGGTTTGGTGCATGTTGGGAATTTAAGTTTGTTTTTTTGTGTTTTTTTTTTTTTTTTGCGGTGCGGGCCTCTCACTGTTGTGGCCTCTCCCGCCGCGGAGCGCAGGCTCCGGAAGCGCAGGCTCAGCGGCCGTGGCTCACGGGCCCAGCCGCTCCGCGGCATGTGGGATCCTCCCGGACCGGGGCACGAACCCGCGTCCCCCGCATCGGCAGGTGGACTCTCAACCACTGCGCCACCAGGGAAGCCCGGAATTTAAGATTTTTATACAGAAAAGGAGAAAGCATGTGAAAAGTGCTCAGAAAAATCACAGGACACTCAGGAGGTGCTCAAAAAATGTTAGTTCTCATTACTATACCTAGGAGAAACATTTGTGCCTAATTTGGAAGGGCAATGGGGAGCCTTCAGGGTTTTTAGGAGGATGATATGGCTGGACCAGAGGGGTGGTCCTTAAGGAGCTTAAAATCTAGTAAGGTCTTAAATCACACACACATAACAAGACATAAAGCGGTGAATATAGTAAATATCTGATAATTATGCAAAGTCCTTTCACCTGCATGATGTCATTTTATCCTCAGATCAAGCCTATCCAGTAGCCATTATTTTATCCCCAATTTACAGATGGAGAAATAGAGATTAAGAAACTAGTAAAAGCAGAGCTCTGAGCCCAGGTGGTCTCAACATTTTCTCTTCTCCCAGAGAGGTGTGGTGGGAATCCTCCCTCCCCAGCCACTCTCCACGCGGCTCCATCACAGCAGCACCGGAGTGGTGTGGCAGTAGTGTCTCTCTTCCCTCCAGACTGGGAGCAATTAAATAAACAGACAAAGGGGCACGAATCCCAGGCATCCCTGCCTAAGAACTCTTGTATCCTTGTTCTGTTGACTCATGCTCCTGTTCCCCATTCTGGGACAAAAGACTCTGTGGCCTATTTTACCAAAACATCATGGACAACTAACAATGGGAACCCTAAAATGCTCAAAGAATGCAAAAACACAGCCAACGTCACTACTTGTGGTCAGTTCCCTGACCTCTGTAATGAAAGAAGATCCTTAATTTTTCTCAACAGGAAAATAAAGAGCTTTCCCCCTTCAAGCCAGCATGGAGGTGCTACTCCACAAACAGATGCTGAAGTGGCCTGGGAGATGGAGGCTGAAAGTGGATTTTAAGCCTGAAGGTTTTTCGGGTCAGTCTATAAAGAGAATGCACTGTGAAGGCCATTCCTGTGCCTAGGTTAGACTTAGAGAATTGGGGTAGACCTCACCCCCTACCCCTCTCCCAAAAAAGAAGAAAAAGAAGTCATGCTCAACATTAAACAATGAATAAATACCAACGAACCTGGTAGTACAGGCAGTGAACAGAAGAAAATGAACTCTCCCAGTCAACACTGACAAAAATGGACTCTTCCAGTTGATGTTAGAAATTCTTGTGGGAAGATCCAACACTGAGCTCAATTTCTGGAGCCCCCTCCAGGCCTCTGAATGGTCCACCTAAAAATCCTTAGGGAGAAATCATACGAGGAGAATGACGTATGTAGGCCACTTCGCACAGTTAACCAGCAACAAAGCCCTACATTTTAAAAGTACTCAATGTGCTCAGAGTGAAAGACCAAGCAGCCCTCAGAGAAGTCACAAAAGCCAGGCTGAGCTGGGCCAGGCTGAGCTGGGGAGGAGGTGATGGCCTCAGGCATCAGCAGCTGGGTGAGGAGCTGGGTGGGAGCCGGATGGTCCCCCTTCCTTTCCTTCTGGGACCCTTGATCCCCTCCCTGGGGCCTATATTATTTAATGACACAGAACTTTCTTGCCCTTAAAATTAAGCTCGAGGGGCCATTTCCGGTTCCCACAGGTGTGTGCAGGTTTGAGCCACTCTGGCTGTTGGGAAGGCTTCAGGTGGGAATCAGAACGAGAGCAGGGCTGGTACCTCTCTGGGTTAGGAGGCTGGGCAGACAGTAGAGGCTGAGGGGTACCCCAGGGGCTGAACCCTAGGAGACAGCCCCCTCTTAAGCTCACCCGAAGGAAAGATTAGTCTGGTTTTAGCTGAGAAATTAACAGTTTTTTCCTTCTCAGCTTGTTTTGTGATAACCTTTTTTTTTTATTATTATTTTAGCTTTTTTGAGGTATAATTGACAAATAAAATTGGAAGATATTTAAAGTGTACATTGTGGTGATTTGATATGCATGTACATTGTGAAAGGATTCCCCCCATTTAGTTAATTAACACATCCACCACGTCACCCTCACATATTCATCTTGTTTTTGTTGACGTTTAAGTTCTACTCTCAGCAAATTTCAATTATACAATAGTGTTATCAACTATACTCACTGTGTTTTACCTTAGATCCTCATGTTAACTTTATTTTTTTTAATTTTTTATTTTGTATTGGAGTAAGTAGAGTTTATTTATTTATTTATTTATTTTTTAAATTTACTTATTTCTGGCTGCGTTGGGTCTTTATAGCTGTGCGCGGGCTTTCTCTAGCTGCGGTGAGCGGGGGATGCCCTTTGTTGCAGAGCACAGGCTCTAGGAGTGTGGGCTTCAGTAGTTGTGGCATGTTGGCCAGTAGTTGTGGCTTGCGGGCTCTAGAGCGCAGGCTCAGCAGTTGTGTCACACGGGCTTAGTTGCTCCGTGGCATGTGGGATCTTCCTGCACCAGGGATCGAACCCATGTCCCCTGCATTGGCAGGCAGATTCTTAACCACTGCTCCACCAGAGAAGCCCCCGTGTAACTTTTTTTTAAATGAAAAATATCAAACATACAAAAAAATAGAGAGAATAATACAATCAAACCCCATATACACCTCACCCAGATTCAACAATTATCAGGATTTTGCCACATTTGCTCTGTTTCTTTTTCCTTTTTCACCTTTGCTGAAATGTTTTATTTAAATAAATCCAAGATAGCATGTCCTTTTATCCTTACATGCTTCAATATGCATCTCCAAAAGAAAATACAGACTTTTCTTACATAACCACAACACTATTCTCGTGCCCAACAAAATAAACAATAATTATTTGGTATCCTCTAATACTAAGCCTCTTCAAGTGACTATAGGAAATGATACCTCAGGTCAGAATCAGGGCTAAAGGAAAGCTCCACCCCACCCCCCAGGCATGCTGTTTGAGGTGAAAGAAACATTAGCCACAAATTGGTTCTCCAAGCCTCAATCCAGAATCTTTGCCTTGGTTTTGCAGAGTGGACACTTTCCAGGCAGGTGTGATAGTTCTCTTTAGATCAGGAAATTTGCCGCAGGATATGGCCTCCCCCAAGCAGCACTGTGTTTGTTTCTCAGAGCAGCTGCTGCCCTGAACTAATCCTGGGGCTAGTTTCCCCCATCTCTCAAAGGGGTCGCTCTTGGGGCTTGGACCCCTTTCTACACCAAATCCCCAGCTGACCAGCTAGTTAGTGAGCCAAACCCCTTAACCCTATCAACCCCCAGGGGAGGCCCCGTGGACAAAGACTAAGAGAGCACGTATGAAGGCCCCACCCTAGAAGAGGGGATAAATGCATGTATTTATCCATCCATCCATCCATCCATCCATCCATCCATCATCCAAATAGTCACTGAGAGGCGATGAAGACCAGGTACTGTTCTAGATACTGGGACACTACAGTGAACCAAATGGACAAAATCTTTGTCTTCATGGAGGTTACATTCCAATAGAGGAGACACATAATAAACAAATAACTGAAAATACATAGTAAAATAAGACCCTAATACAAGGGTCCAAACCATGCACTGTGTAAAATGTGGACTATTGTGAGATTAATGAAACGGCAGGGATAAACCTGCTATGGAGGATGGGAACCAATCACCACATTTTCTCTCTGCTCAAGCTAGAGCAAGGTGGGGACTGCTGTTAAAGGGCCTGACTGAATATTAAAGAATGTAAGACGAAAACACTGAGAAATAAATAATAAAGCAAGGCAGGAGGATATAGAAAGTCAGGGGAGGTTAACATTTTAAATAGGTTGATTTATACAATAAGTAGAATGCCTCACTAAGAACATAACCTGGGTATGGGAGCATAGCTCCCCACTGGCATGTACAGAGAAACCCAGAAACACTGAGGAATCAGAAAGCATGAAAAATAACGGAGAGGAAAGGGAGCGTCTCTGAAAAGACTGCAGCAAAGAGTTAGGAATTCAGTCTTAAAGGGACCAGAAACAGATCCTCTAAGCCATTGATGCTATACTTTGTCATCTCTTTAGAGAGAGAAGGAAGGGGACACTCCACACAGGTGGAACAGGACAGGAGGTGGCTCAGAGGTGAGAGAAAGCAACGTGTTTTCAGAGGATATATCTTCTGGACCAAGGCTTAGAAGAGCAGGAGTTAAGCTGAGCCAGAGAAAAAGGACTCAGGAATGAAAAGTGTGAAAATCCAAGATCAAGAAGGAAATTTTATCTTTGGAGAGAGGCCCTTGGATGCTTCACAGATTTCAGATGCATAAGAAGGCCCAGCAGGAGGGCTGCTTCTACAGAGCTGGCTGTGGAGGTAGAAAGGCTGGAGCAGGTGGCAGCAGGAGCTGGGGGCCCGTCCTGGCCCCTTTGTCTCTCCAGAGAGGGCCAGAGGTTTGCTCGTTCCTGAGCATTCCTGTTTATTCTTCTTCCTTTAATGATACAATGAGCTCATGGTCCCCAGTGGTGCCAGGAGTGAATTAGCCATTCAGCTCCCTTCAGCAGAAACCACGGAATGTGTGTCCTGCAGCAGGTAGGTCCCAGCTGTGTGTCTGGGGATGGCCAGGTTACAACACCACCCACACGTGGGCCCTACCCTCCAGGAACCAACAACCAACCACGCTGGCTCTAAGGCCAAGCAAGAGGGGTGGGGATGGGGGTCACGGCCACTGGGAGGGAGAGACCAGGTTGGCTGTTCAGACTACCAGGGAACAAGATGTTCCACCCCTCTTGGGAGGAAAATAATCCAGGAGATTCATTTCCTTTTTTTTTTTTTTTTTTTTTTTTCACTATTTTTGCTTGCTATGGCAGAGCTACAGACTCTCCAAAGACAGATTCTTTTAAACTACCTCTTCCTTTTCTGTCTCAGCTTCATCTATACCTGCATGTGTGTGAACCCCCCATCCCTACCCCACAGGAATCCTCATTCCTATCCAGCTGTGCCTAATCTCCCACTTGCTTTTTCTTAGGGGTGTTTCTGTTTGGTTTTATTCAGGGTTTTTTTTTTGCGGTACGCGGGCCTCTCACTGCTGTGGCCTCTCCCGTTGCGGAGCTCAGGCTCCGGTCGCGCAGGCTCAGCGGCCACGGCTCACGGGCCCAGCCGCTCCACAGCACGTGGGATCCCCCCGGACCGGGGCACGAACCCGTGTCCCCCGCATCGGGGGGCGGACTCTCAACCACTGCGCCACCAGGGAAGGCCTATTCAGTTGTGGGTTTTTTTCACCTCTTTATTGGAGTATAATTGCTTCACAGTACTCTATTCGCTTCTGCTTCATAACAAAGTGAATCAGCTCTATGTATACAAATATCCCCATTTGTCCTCCCTCTTGAGCCCCCCTCCTACCCTCCCTATCCCATCCCTTTAGGTCATCACAAAGCATCAAGTTCATCTCCTTGTGCTGTGTAGCAGCTTCCCACTAGCCAACCATCTTACATTTGGTAGTGTATATATGTCAGTGCTACTCTCTCAGTTCATTTCTTAGGGGGTCTCTTGACTCCCCACCTTTCACAATACCCCGTGGTCCATTTATTCTGAATTTTCCCCTCACTTTAACCCAAACCTGCTCGCACCAGTCGCCATCCTGCCTCCCACTGCCTTGCCTTCTCCCAGGTCCCCAAGGCAAAGGGAAGGCAGAGCAAGTCAAATGCTTGCCATTTGGTCATATGCCACTCAAGTCCTTTTCATTTGGCCATGCCGTCGTTTCCAGGCCCCTGCCTTTCTGGTTTACATTTTCCCCTTTTCCCTGTTAGCTTCCTCGGTGACCTCAGGCTTCACATCAATCTCCTGTTCAGTACCCTGACCAGCGTCTTCTGTGCCCTCGCCCACCCTGGTGACCTCTGTCCCACAGTATGGCGGCCACAGCTGGACCACGTTTCACAGTCTGCCTCCCTCCAAGACCTCGAGTGTGGTGCAGTCTCCAACCAGAGCTTCCTCACCTGCCGACGTCCCCACTTCCTCCTGAACCAGGGCTTTATCCTCACTGGGTCTTCTCATTTCTTAACACTTTATAACTCATACAGTCTAATATCCCTCTTTCGTCTACATTTCAACACACACACACACACACACACACACACACACACACACACACACACACAGGTCTCTGGGCTCTGCCGTGCCTTCTTTCCTGGTCTTCTTCCTCTCCACCAACTAGCACTGCTGAACCAGAGGAAGAAATACACTCTATGCAAAACTATTTTCTCTTCCAAAAGGGTAATAATATGTATTGCGTCCTGACTATAGGCTAGATACTATTCTATTCCAGCACTTTGCGTGGATTGTCTCACTCAATCCTCACGTAACCTGAGGGTTATACAACTATTATACCCATTTTACATATAAATAACCTCCAAGCACAGAAAAGGAAAGGAATTTTGCCCAAGGTCATGCAGCTGGAGGCATTACTACCATCAGCCAACTTTAGCCCCCAAGGTGTTGGTTTTACCTTAGTAAAATGGCAGTAGTCTTGTACCTAGAAATGTCTTGTGATTCATTCAAACCCATTTAGTGCTTCATACAGTGGAGGAACTCAATAAGGATATGTAGGAAATATTTAAATTACAAAAATCTGACTTGTGCATAAAATTTAAGACGCTCAAGTTCATGAAGTGAGCTCCAAAAGTGAGATAGCTAAAAAGAGGGAACTTTGGATGAAAGGCATAAGCATGCATATTTGGGGAAAAAAATATTTTCATTATACTTGAATTATCAAACTTTAAAAATGTTGATGACATTGTAATCGATGCTCATTCAGACAAAAATTTCCAGGGGTTGATGCATTCACATCCATTTAAAAACAAAATCAATGCTCGAAATAAACAGCCTTGCAAATTCTATCAGAAGTGTCTTAAGCTCAGATACTTTATGTGATACCAGGAAATGTGATGTTTTCTGTATCTAAAAACTGATCCCTGGCAAAAGATAGCCAGTGATAAAGAAACCTCCGTTAACATAAACATACAAATGCAGCACCTTTGGTGCTGAGGCAGAGGATATGTGAGAGTTGTTGGGATCTTGACTGGCTCGTGGTTTACCAGGCAGTCGTCATTCTCCCTGCCACGTGGAACAATGGCATAATGCCATACAGAAGCTGTATCATCACACGGAAAAAGACCCTCGACCACTGCAAGAAACGCTTTGAATTGGCGAAGTGTACATACATGTCTAAGCCTCTGCCTCTTCTCTCTCAAGTTAATTCCGCCAACATCAAGGCAAAATTACTGTTAAACAGCAGCTGCTCCCACCCAGACAGGTAACCAGCGCGACACAGCTCTCTGAATTGGTCAGAGGCAGAAACCAAACACAACACAAAAAGAAAACAAACAAAAACCTTCCAAGATAGGCCAAGAGTAAACACAAGAAATATGGGGAATGTTTTAAGAAGTGACTGAGGACCAGTGAACGCACAGAGTCAGGACAAGGCGCATTATAGCGTGTGTGCCCCAGTAAATGAAGAGAAAGAACCACCTACGAAGCAGATCAAGAATCAAAACTCAGGTTCCAGAGGTCATGGCAGTTGCAGCTTTGGTGAAACCTGTTAACCCCAGAGTGGCTTCATTTGTCTTTTTTTTTTTTTTTTTTGCGGTACGCGGGCCTCTCTGCTGTGGCCTCTCCCGTTGCGGAGCACAGGCTCCGGACGCGCAGGCTCAGCGGCCATGGCTCACGGGCCCAGCCGCTCCGCGGCACGTGGGATCTTCCCAGACCGGGGCACGAACCCGCGTCCCCTGCATCGGCAGGCGGACTCGCAACCACTGCGCCACGAGGGAAGCCCCATTTGTCTTTTAAGAACAGATGTCTTTTAGAAGTCAAGGGTCTGAGGCAATTAACTAATCTAACTCAGTGGGCCACTCTAAGTATGTCTGCTTGGCAAGCAGCAAATGCTTCCCAAATGGGTTATGGCAGAGTACAGTGGGAAGAAAACAGGCTGGAAGCTGCAGAGGATGTGGGGAGATGGGCTTTCCCACCCATTGCTGGGGCATGTGGACGTCACAAGATTTTTGGCAAGAATCGGACAGTACATATTAAAACTTAAAATGCACATGCCCTTGGTTCCAGCACTCCCACTCTGGGAAATCTAATCTACAGAAATGAAAACACCCGATGGTAATAACATGTGTACAAGGCTACTGATTGCAGTGTTGTGGGCACAAGCGAAAAACTGGAAACAACCTGAAGGTCTCTCAGTACAGGACTGACTGAATGTGTGGTGGGCATCTGTTAGCTGCCAATTCATCACCATCTGTCTCCTTGTTCCTTGCTAACAGAAACACAATTTCCTTTAGGTATCCATTCTCCAGGAAAGGGGACATGCAGGCCCAGCCCCAGGGGAAACCCTGTAATAGTCTGGAGTGAAAGAGACTTGGAAATCTATGGTTCCAATGTGGTCCCACCACTTCCAAGCCATATGAGCTGCGCGTCACTCCATCTACCTGGGCCCCATGTTCTCATCTGCCGAGTGCTCATTCACTTGTCCTGCCTACCTGAAGGTTTTTTGCTTTTTTAATTTTTTTTAATTGGAGTATAACTGCTTTACAGTGTTGAGTTAGTTTCTGCTGTACAACAAAAGGAATCAGCTCTATGTATACATATATCCCCTCCCTCTTGGACCTCCCTCCCACCCCACCACCCACCATCCCACCCTTCTAGGTCATCACAGTGCACTGACCTGAGCTCCCTGTGCTATACAGCAGGTTCCCACTAGCTATCTATTTTACACATGGTAGTGTTTATTTGTCAATCCTAATCTCCCAATTCACCCAACCCTCCCCTTCCTTCTCTTGTCCACCTGTCCGTTCTCTACGTCTGTGTCTCTATTCCTGCCCTGCAGATGGGTTCATTAGTACCTTTTCTTTAAAAATAAATTTATTTATTTATTTTTGGCTGAGCTGGGTCTTTGTTGCTGCGTGCGGGCTGTTTCTCTAGTTGCAGCGAGCGAGGGATACTCTTCCTTGCGGTGCGCGGGCTTTTTATTGTGGTGGCTTTCTCTTGTTGCAGAGCATGGGCTCTAGGCACGCGGGCTTCAGTAGTTGTGGCAGGCGGGCTCAGTAGCTGTGGCTCACGGGCTCTAGAGCGCAGGTTCAGTAGTTGTGGCACACGGGCTTAGTTGCTCCAAGGCATGTGGGATCTTCCTGGACCAGGGCTCAAACCCGTGTCCCTTGCATCGGCAGGTGAATTCTTAACCACTGCACCACCAGGGAAGTCCAAGGGTGGAGTATTATGAGCGGAGATCCTTCAAGGGGCAGAGATCTAGGGTCAGAAAAATTCAGGAGGATTCAAGGCACAGTGACCAGCCCTGAAGCATGGAGTATATGGTGTTTTGAAGATAAGGTTAGAATGACAGGATATAGTTAAATAATGGAGGACTTCAAGTGCTAATGTATTTGGATTTTATTCTGTTGATACTAGGGAGCCACGAAGAGATGCCACCATAAGAGCGACCTGATTAGATCAGAATTTTAGAACTATAGGTTCTTGGTAGGACAAGTCACTCTGGTGCGTGTGTGTGTGTGTGTGTGTGAGTGTGCACGCACGCATGCACATGCATGAATGTATTTTTAAAGACCCAGGGGCTGTGTCACTTGAGGATGAGCTGGTACAATGAGCTTGCAGAACCAAACTTAATCCATTTGGTTATAACAAAAAGTTGTTTTCTCCTAAGAGTAGCTTTTGAGGCCTGCACAGAGGAACAACATATATGGGGCAAGTGGAGGTGAGAGGGGATCCCAGAGGACCTGGAAGAAACACTGGGGGTGGCCCAGGGTTAAAGGGAAGCTGCGGTGTGTTGCCATTTGGCATTGGGATGAGGGACTCTAGGACTCCTTCCCTCAGGCCCCCATCCCCTTCCTGGCTTCACAATCCCTCCAGAGCCTGAGACAGAGGACACACAAAGAAATGTCACAGAGGGCACCTGAGCTGTGGAGTCAGACAGACCTGGGTTGGAATTTTAACACTGCCCTTTGCTATGACCTTGAGAAAGTCACCTCTCTGGGCCCCAGTGGGCTCCTCTGTGAGGAGGGAATGAAAATGAAAAAAGAAAAATGCACATGGAGGCCTCTGCTCCAGGAGCTATGGCTTGGCTGCACAGGCCTTGGAAGAAAGGATTTGCGGTAGAATAAGAGCAGCTCATTCTGCCCTCAAGGGGACAATTCGTCCTGGTAAGGGAAAAAGAAAGGAAGCCCCACACGGTAGGCATTAACTGCAGACCTACAGTAGGAACTAGCTGGTGCCCAACTCTGCCCTTTGACAAGTTTGTTCTATTCCTGTCAGGCTCCAGGCTAACCCTCTGAGGCTAGGTCTGCATTTTTCCCTGCATGAACAGTTATTTCTTTTTTGAAAAGGCATTAGTCACTTGGTGTGCACTTAAGCAAGAGAAAACCATTCGTCTCTATCCACGTTACAGACAGGGCCCAGCTTAGCCTCCTCAACACAGCGACCTTAGGTTCCCTGAGGATTTACACGGTACCCCAGAAGGGAGACCTGGGCCCCAATCCAGATGCTGTGCTACTTCTCTGAGCACAGTCTGCTCACCGACCCTCTGTTCGGGAACTTCAGTGCTCACATGAAGTAAAGTGTTGGAACAGGAGCAGTCGGCAGTTTCTTCCATCTCAGACCTCCCATGATTCTGGCCCCGAGTGATAAGCCTTGACCTTACCACCCAATACTGAGCTCCTGTCCCAGGCCTGGGTCTCCCTGGGGAGTCTGAGTTACCGTGATGCCTTCTGAAGAACCAGAGTCCCAAGGCCGCAGCCACCACAAGAGGAAGAAGCTACAGGCTGGGCTAACTTTCCAGAAACTCTGCAGATGGGCAATGGGTGGCAGGGCAGGTCCTGTGGTGGCAGGGAGGGGATCGCCCCTCTGCACCCAAATCTTGCCCCATCTGGGTTCATCTGCTTCTCCACCAGAAGACTGAGTCTTGGTGGCTTCCAGGTAGGAGGCTCCTCCCTGCACCCCCCCACCCCAGTTCCTCATTGTTTACAGACGTGTCCCCGCATAATGACCTTTGTCAATGTGCCCCGAGGGCAAGGTGATCATGTATTCTAGAGAGAAAGAAACATCCTCAGCCAGGCCTCCCAGAGGGCGGGGGAGGCCAGGACCATTATGCTCCCGCCTGCTCCCTTATAAACAGGTCCCCAGGGACAAAGGGGTCAAGTGCCACGGGAGTCCACATGTTCCACTGAAATTTGCCACAGGCCTCACTGCAGCCCAGTCTCAGAAAGAAAGTAACGGCCTGTACCCACTGTGAACGCATCCATCGATGCCAGCCGGGTGGGGAGCCGCAGCCGCGGGGGTGGGAGGCAAACCTTGGCGGCATGTTTCTCTTAGAGCCACAAAACTTCCAGCAGCAGGGCAGAGACTGGGGGCCGCAAGGAAAGGAGATGAGCACAGCGTTTTCATGGATCACAGGGCAAGGGGGAGAAGACACGGCTCCTCCGTTGTGTGCTGACAGCTAAACTAGCCTATCCCACCACTCCTCAGCTGGTCCCACGACCTGGGCCTCTGTCCACGGCCCCCTTCCCTTCAATAGTCAGCATTGTTCAGGGAATCTCGTCCTTTTGTTTTACCGTCCATTTGTACCTCAGCTCATTTGTTCTCCATTCTTGGGAGCAATTCATCTGCTCCTGGGCCCCATAATGTCTTTCTCCCCTTGATTCCTAGACAAGATGCTTGGACAGGTCCATTGTCTTAACAGTGACCAGCTCACGGCATTTAGTAAAAGTTGTGTTTTAAAAAGAAAAACCAATGGGGATTCCAGCTTCTATCCATGGTAACTTCTGGGCAGTTCGGTGCTGCTGAGTGGCTCAACCTTTGTCCACTTGTCTTCATTTGGGCTTCGGCGTAAACCAAGTCCAAAGGGGAAATCTGGGGAAATTCCCGTGATGCCAAGACAATGGGCAGAGCTCTCCCCTGTTCCTCTCGGCCATCCTGGGGCATTGTAAAAGCATTGGAAAATTACACCGTATTGATAGAATGAAGGAGAGACGGTATGGGGTCTTCTTTCCACTGCCTTGTGGACAGATAGCCATTCACGGCTATTCAAAAGCAGTGGATCAGAGGAAAAAGCGAAAAAGTCAGTGGGGTTCAGGGCAATTTGGACACAGGCAGGCCTGTAGGCAGGAGGGGCAGAGGCTGGCAAGAAGACACAGCCTGAAGATCCCAGAGACAGCCCTAATTGTGCAGCATTTTGTCAGTGCATTAGCAGTCTTTGCCCCAGGTGCGCCAGAGAAATTACTATTGCTGGGATGATTATGGGTGCAATTATCCCAGTTATTAATACTCCACCGACTGTGGGAGTGGAGGGGGTGTCCAACCCCATCCATGGGCTCTTTTGCTTCAGGTTTCCATTTCCCCATAGAGCAGGAGGCCTCTCAGTGATGCACAGAATTGTAAAGATAACTAATAGCACCTCTTGTCCCCAACAGAAAGTTGCACAGAATTATTGATGAAGGAAAGGGTGCTGAAGAAGTGGCTGTAAGAGTCTTAAGGGTTGGTTCTACAGGAATAAAAGAAAATAAAGGAATAAAGGAAAGACACAGCTCAAAGGGGAATTATTCTTTACCCAAGCCTTTGGTTTTCCAGGCAAAATGTTACAGGTGAGGAAAGCATTTCCAAGCAAAGCTCTAGGGTGCCATAGAAAGGGTCAGACACACTACCCTCCACACAAGACCTGGGGCTCATGATGTGTGTGTATACCTGCACACACACATGTACACACACGTGCACACACACGTGCACACACACCTCTGCTCCAGCCCCAGGTCTATGCAGCGGTCAGGAAATACCACCGGCCTCGCTGATGTGTGGGGAGGCCACCACAGGAGCCAGTCCGCACAAAGGTGCCTTTGCAACATGGTGGAGACTCAGCATCTTGGCAGAAACACTCGGCACTGGCAGGAAATCTCAGCGGGGCGGCTTGTTTCCGCTCATCAAACACCAGTAGCTTTCACCGAGAGCAGCAGAAAATGGGAGAAATGTGTCTGATTGTATCCCGGCTATGTGTCAGCACTTTTCAGAGGCAGAGTTAGTTAGATTCTAGCTTTGAAGAAAAGGTTGTTACACTCTTCTGTCCCACAGTATCAGCCAAGGAAACAGTGGGCAGGAACTAAGCTGAAACTCAGCTGCCCTCCCAATATCTCTAGAGCAAACTGAGAGGGTCAGTTACTGAGAAACAGAAGGTAATGACAGCATTCACTCTCTCCCTGCCAATCACGGAGCTCCCAATTACTTGGGAGAAAGGACTGCCCAGGAATGAGTGACTCGGGCCTCTCTTGTACCTTCTCCATGACCATCCTCCACTCCAGTAGCTTCCTGTCTGTTTCACTCTTGTTGGTCCCACCAAAGGCTGAGAGAGGACCCCATGTGTCAGTATGGCTTGCGCCCCATGTGGCAGCTCCCAAGTGAAAAACTTAGTGAGAAAATCTGTGAATTATCAATGGATCAGGTATCTGAGGATGCCCAAGCATCCCCCAACAAAGAATTGTTCTTGTAACCAAGGACCCATAGCTGCCCCCCATCACAAGAGATACCCATGAATCTTCTCCTTGCACCACAGTTTCCTGTCCAGACTAGAGAAGAGAGTGGCTATTTGGAGGACAGGATTTGTGTGTGCCACACTTGGATTCTCTCCTGTATGCCCACCTCATACTTCCAGCTGTACAAAAGGACTTCTTTAGAGAGTATGAAGCCCTACACTCTCCGGAGTGCTGCCTTGAAAAGTCAGAACGCTTAAGAAGAATGAATTTATATAGATTGCCAATCAGGGTGATCTCTGAAATACACTCTTATGCCTCCTGAACTCAAAAAGAGTAATCACACAAGGAGCACCAAGACAAGCGATTCAAGATTGTGGCGGAGGGCAATGCTCACCCTGTTTTATGACTTATTGTTTGTTTGCTTTACACTTTTTACTTTTTTTATTGAGGTAGAATATAGACATTAAAGTGCCCAAATCTTAAGTGGACAGCTTGATGGATTTTTACAGATTCACACAGACATTTATCCCCACCCACCTCAAGCTATAGAACTTTTCCAGGAGGTTCCCTCAAGCCCCTTCCAAGTTAACCTCACACTCCAGAAGTAACTACTCTTCTGTCTTCTGTCACCATAGATAGTGTTACCGATTCTAGGATTCCATAAAAGTGGAATCGGGACACACTCTTTTGTGTCTGGCTTCTTTCTCTCAACAGTTTGCTTGTGACACTGGCTTATGTGGTTGAATGGAGGGGTAGCTTGATCTTTTTCATGGTTGAGTTGTATTTGTTGTGTGAAAATCCTCAGTCTGTTAGTCCCTCCTGGCATGAGTGAGGGAGAGCTGTATGGGCTTGGAGCTTCTTCTGGGCAACTGGGAGATGGAGGCCAGGATCCAGGCTTGGGAAAGAGGAAACAGAAGGAGAAGACTGTCTGCAGAGACAGTCCTGGGGAAGGAAGGAGGGGAGCCAGCACGCTGTCTTGGGCCATTTGTCCTGGGCACTCTCGCTGAGCTGCGAAGGACAGTTTCGGCCCAGCCTCTCTCCAGGCCCCTGGCAGCAGCCCATCGTCCCTCAGCCATCACCCCTGTGCCCACAAAAAAACAGCTCCCCAAGGTCGGAGGGGAACCCGGGGCCCAAAAGGCTGCCCCACAAACCAGTGAGGAGAGGGCCTTTATTTTATTTCTTTCCCTCTGGCTGACTAGCCGCACCAGTCGAGTATGACAACAGTCTGCCCATTAACGCCGAGTGCCAGCCCCAAGCATCGTTTCCATTTCTCTCCCGTTTCCCGTGGGTGGTGGATGGGATCTCACTTCAGCTCCTCTCCACGTTTCCCTCTTGAACACAATCATTTGTTTTAACAGGACTGCCAGCGACTGTGCTACAAAACCCAGGCCAGGCCCACACAAAGCCAGCAAGCCCCGGCCATTCCCACATCCCCAGGTCAGCCCAAAGTAACATGAAAAGAGCCCACTTTGCCATTATCCTCTTTCCTGCTGGTTTTGCAGGGCCCTGCCTACTTTTAGAATTTCCCCACTGCCTGATATGGCCTCCGGATATCTGACCATCCCACCTTTGGTTTCCAAAGACAAATGCCAGGACCTAGTTTACCCATGCCCAGGGCCTTAAAGGTCTGAAGACCAAGGAATCGTCCTTTGCAAGGTGTCCTGGCACAGCTGCTTTGGAAAGGAGAAACCTCTCTCTGGGTGTGGGTTTTCTGAGAGAGTCTTGGTCTTAATCTAAACAGACGGGAGCTTCTGAACATGTACATGAGGCTGATTGCCTGACGGCAGAGCCGCCCAAGGCTGCCCTTGACCACCCACCCTACCTGCCCTTTTCCACCCCAACACCCAAGGGTCCCAGATGGCCACCCACCACCCAAACCCCCACCCAACGCCAGGTCATCAGCCTGGTCCCCTTGTCATTGCCACACACTGAGTCTGACCCCAGGCCCAGCCTCCGAGACTCTCTCCTTCAATTCCCCACCCGGCATCCCCACTACACACACACTTGGCGCATAAGGCCATGCTTTACGCTTGACTTCAACCTTTCCATTCATTCAGAAGCAATGCCGCTGCTGGCGACTCACACACATGAGTTCAAGGATGGTCAGATGTGGAATGCTCATGCACTGGATTCCTAGGACCAGATTCTTCCTGACTCTGACGCTCACTATCCATGTTATCTTGGGCTCAGTCTCTGTGCTGAGCCTGTGTTTCTACATCTGTGAAATGGGGTTATCAGGGGCTTCCCTGGTGGCGCAGTGGTTGAGAGGCCACCTGCCGATGCAAGGGACGCGGGTTCGTGCCCCGGTCCGGGAAGATCCCACATGCCACGGAGCGGCTGGGCCCGTGAGCCATGGCCGCTGAGCCTGCGCATCCGGAGCCTGCGCTCCGCAACGGGAGAGGCCACAACAGTGAGAGGTGCGCGTACAGCAAAAAAAAAAAAAAAAAAAAAAAAAAATGGGGTTATCAGTACCCTCCCAGCCTGCTCCATAGAATTGTTTCTCACTGCAAAGTAATACATGTTTGTCGTAAATGATTCAAACAACCCTAGCCTTGAGGAGCTGGGAGGTGTGTTGGGGTGAATCTGTGCCAATCTCAGTTGCTGCTTTTTTTGTCACTGGGTCCAGGGAGCTTCTGCCTGCCCAATTCCCTCCTTCACGGGGGTTTGGGCCTGTCAGACAGTCCCTGACTGTCCAGAAATCATAGTCAAGTTCCCAGGCATCAGGCACTTACCGTGTGCCAGGCACTGTACAAGCAATTACATCCTCATCTCGTTTAATCCTCATAAAAGTTCTTTGAGGTAGGTATTATTAATGCCATAGTATCTAAGAGGAAATTTAGGTGAGGCTCAGAGAGGCTAAGCAACTTGCCCAAGATCACACAGGTAGGGAATGGAGGAGCCAGGATTTAACTTTAGACCAACTGCTTTCAATCACCAGGTAGTACTGCTGTTATGGGCTGAATTTGTCCCCCGCAAAACTCTTATGTTGAAGCCCTAATCCCCAGTATCCCAGTACCTCAGAATGTAACTATATTTGAAGATGGGGCTTCAACGAGGTAATTTAGTTAAAATAAGGCCACTAGGGTAGGCTCTAGTGCAATCTGACTGGTGTCTTTATTAGAAGTGGGAGAGACACCAGGGATATGCCTGCACAGAGAAAAGACCATGTGAGGACAGAAGCCAGAGAGCCCTCAGAAGGAACCAAACCTGCAGACACCTTGATCTTGGACTTCCAGTCTCCAAAACTGTGAGAAAATAAACATCTGTTGTTTAAGCCACCCAGCCTGTGGTATTTCGTTACGGCAGCCCTAGCAAACTAATACAACTGCCTCCTACTTTATTTTGAGAATGGCCCAAACCATGGTCACAGCTCCAGCTGCCCCCCACCCCCGAGCAGCACTCAGAGGAGGAACAGAGAAACCTGGGGAAGGACAGAGGGATTGAGGAAGGGAGCCAACCCCGTCTCCCAGCCCTGGGCCGACTCCTACCGTCCTGCCTGAGCCGTATTCCACCCGAGTGTCCCGGGGGCAACGTGACCCCTTGCCCCTTCCCTGCGCAGTGGTGGAGCCTCCTGTGAGCCCCGTGACTTCCCCTAATGGAAGAGAGCCCCCCGTCTCCTTCCAGCCAATAGGACCACAGATGCACACGGGTCACCTCGGAACAAACAGCGTGTGGGGATCTGTGCTGAGATAAACAAGCCTCGGTGCAGAGCAGACTGTGTGAAGTCCTGGAACAGAAAGTGAAGGAGAGAGGCCGTTCCAGCAGGGCTGCTGCAGGCGCTGGGGAGGCCTCTGGAGGAGCAGAGACAAGAAAAGTTGCCCTGGGCCGGTATGGGGGGCTCTGAATAGGGACAGGCTTCAGAGCTGCCCATGTGGCCCCCTTTTCTGCCTGTCAGCCACCCTGGCTTTCTCCCTCCCCATCTCCACTTCCAGATGTTAGCCCAAGGCACCGGAACTCATTGACATTTAACCCAACCCAGCCAGGTCAAGAGCCAGCACTGTAACCCTCCTCCGGTCCATAGCAACATGGACAGTCATTTAGACTTCCCTCTCCTTTCACTCCTGTGACCTTATCCCAGGCCCCTTGTATAAGTTTCCTATTGCCACTGCAAAAAAATCAGCACACATCTAGTGGCTTAAAACAGCACACTTTTATGATCTTCCCCTTTTCTGTAGTCAGAAGTATCACACAGGTCTCACTGGCCTAAAACAGAAGTAAGGGCAGGGCTGCATTGCTTTCTGGAGACTTCCAGGGAGGATCCATTTCCAGCTTCCCACATCCCTTGGCTCGCGGCTTCTTCTTCCATCTTCAAAGCCAGAGGTGGCTGGACTTTCTCGCATTGTATCACTCTAACTCTACCCCCCTGCCTCCCCCTACTATTTACTAGGACCCTTGTGATTACGTTGGGCTCCCCCAGATAATCCAGGATTATCTCTTTAAGTCAGCTGTATAGCAACCTTAATTTCCCGGTGCCATGTAACATGACATACCCCTGGGTTCTGGGAATTAGAATCTGGACATCACTGGGAGGCCATTATTCTGCCTAGTACACCTCTGAATTTACTCACTTTCCAAGGAGGACAAGGTACTCTATAAAATGCATTCTATCTCCCTCCCCAATCCTCTCTGCCATCTCCCACCTCACTTCCCTTGCATAATGAGCCCCATGGCTCAGCCCACCCCCCTATGGACACAACATGTGCAGCCTCTGAGGCGTCTCTCTGAACTCACTGGGCACTTCCCCCAGGATGCCTGTCCATGTGGTGTGTGTTGTCCAAATCCAGGACTAGCCATAGGAACAGATGGCTGCTACCAACAGCTAAGGAGATCAGGCTATTTCTCCTGGGTCTCCAGGTTCTTACACCTCACAGAGAAGACATCATACTGGGTTAAGGAACCCATTTCTCCACCCTTGTGACCATGACGGTGCAATCATCCAAAAGCAATTGCTTCCTGAGAGACTTAAATCCACCAAAATGTCAGGTTGCCAGTCCCTGAAGTGGGACAGACTGGGCTCATCAAAACCCCTTCCCAATATGGAGCCAGAACACTGGTTAGCACGGAGCCATAGGAAAAATCACTTCAGTTGTCTGGAGGGTATGTTTCCATCAGATCGTGGAAGCTTGATGACTCACATTTTCCCAGCATCCAAATACTCTTGTTAAGTGGCCTGAGAGTTTCCCACTGAGTGTTTTAAATGAGTGCCTCAAACACACACCCTCTCCCACCCTGACAACTCTAGGGTGACCCCAAATTTGTGATTTCTTCCTTCCTACCCTATCAAAATCCCTCAGAACAGGTGCCCAAGGACCACATCCGCTTATGCTGAAGCTTTATCTATCCACAGGTGTTTGAAGGAGCCACCTGCCTTTGGTGCGGGTGGAGGGGAAAGTGGGAGAATGGGGGTGGTGGGGAGACATCCACCTTGTCCCTAGTTGAGAACTTTTCTTGTGAGTTATGAGATAGAACTATAGAATGGGAAAGTTGGAAGAAGAAAAGGGACCTCAAAGTTCATCTCATCCAACCCTATCATGTTACAAGTGAGGAAACTGTAAGAACAGTTTGGAAAGTTAAAGCTTGTACATAATTACTGCCGTTGTCATCTTCCTCAACATCATCAGCACCATGATGTGGGAGCCTGGATTCCACTCTGTGCTGAGAAGTCACTTTGTTCAGGGTCTCTTCTGGGAAACTGGGTTTTCTCGCCTCCCCGCTAGAGTCCCTATAAACTCCTCTGGCTTTTAAAGGGAGAAGGGGAATGGGCTCACTTTCAGGCATGACCATGAGATGCTGAGTGCTTACTCTTGAGTGGAGCCGCCACGGGCATGCACTGGCCTCCACCTCCCGTGACTGTGAAAGGCTGGGAAGGAGAGGCTAAATACTCAAGAAATCAGTCTCAGTGGGATTACGACTCTATAGACCAACGTGGAGAACGCTGCAGGAGTAGCGGACGTCCAGGCGGCTTGAACAAATCACTAACACGTTTGGAGCCTTGACTGCTTTCCAGAATTCCAGACCCTGGCACCTTATATGCACCATTTCATTTGATCATCACACCGACCCTCCACAATCACCCCGGTTTTGCAGATGAGGAGCCTGAGTTACCGAGAGGATAAGTAACCTTGATCTTTCCAAGGTCAAGAGGCTGCCAAGTGGCAGATCCAGGATGTAAATCCCAGGTCTGATCCCTAATCCCCATCAGCACTTCCGATTGGGTGCAGAACATTCTGAGACCCCATTTTCCCACACCTGCTCCTTGTTCTCTCTCACCCCTGATCTTCCCACCCCACACATCTGCCAGGGGGTGACTCACATCCATTTCTTTGCCCAAAGCCCTCCTCACCCTCAGCCTGACACGCTATTTCTGGAGGGAAGAATCTGGGGAGGAGCACAGGAGCGGCTGTATTCAACTCTAAACTGTAAAGCAGCCAAAGCCAGCACCCAGCACAGGGCCCTGCCCACTCGGGAACTTCCTAACTGATGATGGAGATGGTGTTGGTGGTGATGACAGTTGGAGGGGAGCTGGAGGCTGAAACGTTAGGGACCGGTCACGACAAACTGAGTAAGACTATAATTTGTTAAACCCTACACCAAAATCTTTGCCAGCCACAAAATTGCTATGCTCATGACTGGACTTCCATTCCAACTTGAATGCCCTGAGCAGCCATGCCGGGGGCCTTCCACGATCCTGAGGATGGAGCCAGCCGTAAGGTGGCCGGGGCTCTCCTGGCTCCCACAGAGCTCCTGACACCTGGGGCATGGACGTGGTCTCCTCTAGGAGGCTGCAGGGAGCCCGAGCTGGAAGCAGAGAGAAGCTTTCTGATGTCCCCACCCCTTGAACCTGTCTCCAGCTGGAGACAAGGCTCTTGTCAAAGGCCCTGGAAGTGCTGGGGTAGGCACAATATAAACGATCATGTAGTTACAGGATAATAATTACACCTTCCATGTACATAACACCTTTCTTCCCCAGAGCAGCCAGCTTCTCACATTATCTCATTAATCCTCCCATCACTGGGAGGCAGGGAGGGCCTGGTGTGATTACCAGCATTTCACGGAGCGGGAAGGGAGCGGGGACAGTAGAGGGAAAGGAGGGAGGAGTTGCTTGCCTGGGGTCGCACACTTAGTCACACAGTTTAAGCGTAGTCTGTGCTGGGGCTTTGGCCAGAATTCAGAAAAATAATGATGGTTGCTCTCAGCTGAATGCTTTAGTGAGACTACACCAGGCAGTCGTGGGCATGGTTTCCCTACATCCTGGCAACAGCCTTGTGAGGCTGGGATTATTATGGCCCCATTTCACAGATGGGGAGACTGAGCTCCTCACCAAAGGTCTCAGAGGCAGTAAGGCCCCACACACTTTTCTTTCCTCTTCCAGCAAACCTAACAGCCTGCTCCTGAATCAGGTCCCCTTCCCAGAGCAACAACAGGTAAACAAAGGCAACACACGTTAATCAGGGGAGGGGGTGAAGCCCTCGCCTCATCCCTGGGGAAGGTCAGAGCTGTGGCAGGGCAGGCAGGAGGCTGCAAAAGCGACTCATTACGTAGCCTTATGGAATCAATAGAAAAGCCCTAATTCACCGAGAGCTGCACCCCACCCCGACCCTCCTCCAGTCCTATTCCAGTTTCCTGGCTCATCCTTTTGACAAGATGACAATTACTGCTATTCATATCCACCCAGAGGCCGCCTGCCACGGACCCATTCTCATTCACAAGGAGCTAAAGATCAGGCACAAAGCAGGCCAATCTGAGGTTTTCCAGGAGACCTAGGACTGGACCCTCTGTGCTTACCCCCTTCAAGGCGTTCAGGGCAGTGGAGCCTCTGCATATTCCAGGGATCCAGCCTGCCCTGGGAGACCCAATCAAGGAGCCTAAGGTTGGAGGTGCCTCAGGCCAGCTCTCTCACACCAGGGCTTCGCGTAAGTGACGAAGGTTCAGCCCGTAAGAAAATGGTCTTTGGAATTAAGTCTGGGGTGGTAGGCCTGGGCAAACACATGCTTTGAGAGTTCCAAGTCCTGACACCCACAGAGCGCCCCAGATCATACAGGCTCAAGGGAGCTGAGTGTTCAATTCTCAGGAATTTTGTAAGATGCTTGATGTCACATAGCAGGTTTGAAATCAGCCCTGGTGGGAGTATTTAGACCACGTTAATTGACAAATGCTACGAATCAGCTCCACCTTCTCCCCTGCCAGTTGTTAAACATTTACCAGCGCACCGCTACCTGCGGTGAGAAGCAGCAAGCTTCCAAGAGCATCTAGGGCCATATGTAAAGCGAAGGCCAAGCTCTCATGGAGTCCGAGTAGCGGGCTGAGTGGCATTCTTCTTTACAGCATGGACTGCCTTTCTTCTTGCTGTGTTTCTGGGAATGTCCTGCTCTCAGACGGACAGATCTTTGCACTGTCACATTAGCCCAGATGTCAAACCATGCCTTCTGCATGGTTATTGCAAATTTTTGGTGACTTAGACTAAACTGAAATTTTTTTTTTTAAGTTTCAGTTTCCTCTAGTTGGATCAAACTGTAGGTGTCAGAGACAAAGTTCTACAACGAAAGGTTTAGCCAGCTGCCTTTATCAATTGCTGCCTTTGAATTTGGAATAACAACAAGGCCTTTCCCAGCTCAGCACTGAGAGCACTGCCAGTAACCCAGACTTCAGGTGGAACTTTTCTGAATTTGTCTCAGAGTGACATTAAGTGTCCCAGCTGATTTTATCAAAGCAGTCACAATCTCTTCATACAGGAAACAGAAGGGCTAGAGAGACTCCTCCATGGGTGGCTTAGAGGTAATTTTCACAGTGAAATGCCTTGTGAATAAGACAGTGAGGACAGTGACGGCCTCCCGGGGTTGCTGCTTTATGCCTGAGTATGAAGTAATTAAGAATGTGAATAAACCCCAAGCTTGTGCCAAAACCCCCAAACACCATCAAGTGAATGTTCAGTTAAGATGTTACAAATGCTATCTCTCTGTGAGGCATTTATTTCACCCTGTTCCCAACTCTGAGCCCCCTCGTCTGCGCGGACTCTTCACATTCCCCACCCAAATTCCAAAGGTCCCTGCAGCCCCCAGATTCTGTGGCTGGACGAGGAGAGCATCTCACCTCCATCAGGCTTTTCTGAAGGACTCCAGACCTCAGCAGAGCCTCCCTGCTCAAACCTCCTTGGGCCCTGGCTCTGGCTGCACTCTGGACCACGAGGGTGGAGCCTTAAATGCCATTCATTCATGCAACAAATGTTTACTGGTCACCTACCACATCCCAGGCACGGTTCTTGACATTGGGGTGCATTGAAGAACAGCATGGACCTGTCCCTGCCCTTGGGGAGATGGCGGAGCAAACAGAAAATCGGGGGCACATACGGAAGGACTCCCTACCCAGTGCTGGTTCATGAACAAAGTCTTACTGGAAAGCAATGGATCAGATGTGACCTAAAGGGTAAGAATGAAATATCTAGATCAGGGCTCTGCAAACATTTCCCGTCAAGGTTCCTACAGCCCTGTGATAGTAAGACAACCCAACTGTAAATATTTTAAGCTTTGTGGGTCCTATGGCATCTGTCGTAACTCTTGCCCTGCCACAGAACAAAAGCAGCCACAGGCAATATGGAAGAAAGTGAGTGTGCCTGTGTTCCAATAAAACTTTATTTATGGACACTGAAATTGAAGTGTCATATAATGTTCAGGGTCACAAAACATTCTTGTTTTGATTTTGTGTTGTTAACCATTTAAAAACACAAAAACCATTCTTAGCTCATGGGCCAGATTTGGTCCCCAGATGTAGATGGAGGGTGGTGGTGTGAAGGTGAACGTGGGGTTCAGGGTTTTCCAGGCTGAGGAATGGCCTGGAGGTAATAGAGAAGGTGAGCCCAGATGGGACCCTGTCAACCCTGAAAAGGAATTTGGATTTACCCTGTGGGACAGGGATAGGTTTTCAGTGGGGGAGCCATTTGTTAAAGAATGCCAGGCACTATCCAGGGAGCTACTTCCCTGTCTTTCTTTCTTTCTCTCTCTCTCTCTCTTTCTTTCTTTCTTTCTTCTCTTTCTTTCTTTCTTCTCTTTCTTTCTTTCTTTCTTCAGTTATTTAAAGTATTCATTCATATTTAAGAATATACAAAAGCAGGGGTAAAATAGAGAGAAAAGGGGTAAAACAGAAGGAAGACGCAGGGCAAAGGCCCTAAGGCAAGAGGGGCAAAGCAGCACATACCTTTGTTTAGGATCTAGTCCTGCCTGGCTGAAAGTAGAGACCAGGGGGCTACTTTTTTTTTTTTTTTAACATCTTTATTGGAGTATAATTGCTTTACATTGTTATGTTAGTATATATGCTGTATAACAAAGTAAATCAGCTGTACCTATACTTATATCTCCATATCCCCTCCCTCTTGTGTCTCCCACCCACCGTCCCTATCCCACCCCTCTAGGTGGTCACAAAGCACAGAGCTGATCTCGCTGTGTTATGCGGCTGCTTCCCACTAACTATCTATTTTACATTTGGTAGTGTATATATGTCAATGCCACTCTCTCACTTCGTCCCAGCTTACCCTTCCCCCTCCCCATGTCCTCAAGTCCATTCTCTACATCTGCGTCTTTTTTTTTCTTTTTTTTTTTTTTGGCTGCATTGGGTCTTCGTTGCTGCATGTGGGCTTTCTCTAGTTGCCGTGAGCGGGGGGCTGCTCTTCGTTGCAGTGCATGGGCTCCTTATTGCGGCGACTTCTTTTGTTGTGGAGCACAGGCTCTAGGCACGCAGGTTTCAGTAGTTGTGGCTTGCAGGTTCTAGAGCGCAGGCTCAGTAGTTGAGGTGCACAGGCTTAGTTGCTCCACAGCATGTGGGATCTTCCCGGACCAGGGCTCGAACCTGTGTCCCCTGCACTGGCAGGCGGATTCTTAGCCACTGTGCCACTAGGGAAGTCCATGTCTGCGTCTTTATTCCTGTCCTGCCCCTAGGTTCTTCAGAACCTTTTTTTTTTTTTTAGATTCCATATATATGTGTTAGCATACGGTATTTGTTTTTCTCTTTCTGACTTACTTCACTCTGTATGACAGATTCTAGGTCCATCCACCTCACTATAAATAACTCAATTTCATTTCTTTTTATGGCTGAGTAATATTCCATTGTATATATGTGCCACATCTTCTCTATCCATTCATCTGTCGATGGACACTTAGGTTGCTTCCACATCCTGGCTGTTGTAAATAGTGCTGTAATGAACATTGTGGTACATGACTCTTTTTGAGTTATGGTTTTCTCAGAGTATATGCCCAGTAGTAGGATTGCTAGCTCATATGGCAGCTCTATCTTTAGTTTTTTAAGGAACCTCCATACTATTCTCCATAGTGGCTATATCAAGTTACATTCCCACCAACAGTGCAAGAGGGTTCCCTTTTCTCCACACCCTCTCCAGCATTTATTGTTTGTAGATTTTTTGATGATGGCCATTCTGACCGGTGTGAGGTGATACCGCATTGTAGTTTTGATTTGCATTTCTCTAATGATTAGTGATGTTGAGCATCCTTTCATGTGTTTGTTGGCAATCTGTGTATCTTCTTGGGAGAAATGTCTATTTAGGTCTTCTGCCCATTTTTGGATTGGGTTGTTTGTTTTTTTGATATTGAGCTGCATGAGCTGCTTGCTATATATTTTGGAGATTAATCCTTTGTCATTTGCTTCGTTTGCAAATATTTTCTCCTTGTTTATATTTTCCTTTGCTGTGCAAAAGCTTTTAAGTTTCATTAGGTCTCATTTGTTTATTTTTGTTTTTATTTCCATTTCTGTAAGAGCTGGGTCAAAAAGGATCTTGCTGTGACTTATGTCATAGAGTGTTCTGCCTATGTTTTCCTCTAAGAGTTTTATAGTGTCTGGCCCTACATTTAGGTCTTTAATCCATTCTGAGTTTAGTTTTGTGTATAGTGTTAGGGAGTGTTCTACTTTCATTCTTTTACACGTAGCTGTCCAGTTTTCCCAGCGTCACTTATTAAAGAGGCTGTCTTTTCTCCATTGTATATTCTTGCCTCCTTTATCAAAGAAAAGGTGACCATATGTGTGTGGGTTTATCTCTGGGCTTTCTATCCTGTTCCATTGATCTCTATTTCTGTTTTTGTACCAGTACCATACTGTCTTGGTTACTGTAGCTTTGTAGTATAGTCTGAAGTCAGGGAGCAGGGGGCAACTTTAGACTGAGTAGCCAGGAAAGGTTTTCTAAGGAGGCGGCATCTGAGCTGAGATCTGAACTACAAGACCAGGTTTATGAGGTGCTATAACCCTTAATTCTTACAATTAACTGTGAGGAGGGATTAACTGATGCTCATTTTATAGGTGGAAAATGGAGACTCAACAAGGTTAAGCAAGTTGCCCAAGGTGACAGAGCTAAATGATGGCAGAGAATCAGGATTTCAACTGCTCTGCATGCAAACCCTGCCTCTAGCCTTTATTAACTGTGTAACCTTGGTTAGTGACCTCATCTGAGCCCTCACACACCAATTATGAGTTCCCTCTTTCTTCAACCAAGAAGCATGTCTGACAAAACTTGTGCACTCAGAAAATATGAATTGAGGGCCTACTCTGTGCCAGGACTGTTCTAGGTGCTTGGGACCATGAAGAAATAGTGCTTGGGACAGTGAACAAAGCAAGATCCTTACACCCTCAGAGGGTAGGAAGAGGGGTTTGGAATTCTTAGACAGGGTGGTCAGGATAAACATCACTGAGGATATGACATTTGAACAGACTCCAAGGAGATGAGGGAGTTGGCTACATGAGAATTTTGGAAGAGTTCCAGGCAAAGGAAACAGCCAGTGCAAAGTCCCTGAGGCTGGAAGCATGCTGGTGTGCTCAAGGAGCAACTAGGAGGTCAGGGTGGCTGAAGCAGAATAAGGGATGTGAAAAGTCTGAGAGGTAAAGTGGTGATGTTGGGGAGGTGTCAAGAAAGCTCACTTAGACTTAAAATTTGTTATCTCAAGCCTCAAGCATCTAGATTTCATCTAGGGTCCCTCAGAGCTCTATGATTCTGGCTCTGTGACAGTCTGTGCCCATTATCATCCACTGTGACTGTCAGCCAGGCTTGTCTCTGACAGTAGGAGAGAGACTGGCATTGGGAGAAGACTAGGAGGAGGTCTCCATCAGATGCCCAACTGGAGAATATTAATTAATTCTCTGCAGTTCTCTGCAGCATGAGATGACCTAAGTTACACAAAGCTCCCTAACTCTGAAGGCTTCCCAGCTCTTAGAGAGTGGGATACATTACAAGGGACATGTTGGGTTTGGGAATCATGCAGGAAAGTTTCAAAGGTTTTTTTTTTCAAATTCTTGGTATTCTGCAACACGCAGCTGGCTCTAGTCCAATCTGAGGATGATAGGAATACATCGAAACGCAGGCTAGGGTCCAGGCTGCTCTACAAAGACCCTGAAGATATTCTCCCCCATCCAGTTCTTGGTTGGGGAGGGTTTGGGGTGAGGATTAGAGGAGAGCAGGAGGGAAGCTTCCAAACCACTTGGGACACACTTGACACTCATCCCTCACTTCTGTTATGAATCTTGTTTGTTTTTGTTTGTTTGTTTGTTCGTTTGTTTGTTTTGGCCACGCAGCTTGCAGGATCTTAGTTCCCCGACCAGGGATTGAACCTGCACCCCCTGTAGTGGAAGCACGGAGTTTCAACCACTGGACCACCAGGGAAGTCCCATGAATCTAGTTTACTATGTGTCCACGCCTTCAGGTTTTTGTTTTTGTTTTAGTTTGTTTATTTTATTTTATTTTATTTTATTTATTTATTTTTTTTAAACATCTTTATTGGAGTATAATTGCTTTACAATGGTGTCAGTCTCCGCTTTATAACAAAGTGAATCAATTATACATGTTTTTGTTTTTTTTTTAAGGGATTTGTTCGTTTTTATTTTCTTCTACATCTGTTTCAGAGTTTAGTTCCTTTGCCTTAAATACATCCGTAATGGCTCAGACTGGGTATGGGGTGTGACTTAAACCACGGGGATGCCTAGTGGCCTCCCTCAGGCTCCTCCTGTCTCCCGTTGCCCTGAGGAAGCAGCAGAGGGGCCCAGAGCATCGGCCAGCATAACGGTGAGGTGTCCCTGGTCTTGAGACAAATATAGTGACAGCTCCTCCTGACTATCCGACAGAAACAGACTCTTTTGTATGCATCACACGGAATTTCTTCTGTCCTTAAGGAATCTGAAACCAGCCAGGTTCCAGTTCTGCCAAGAAATCCACTTTCTAGTCAAGGAAAATTCTTGGAGCAAAAAGCATGCTCTGCCATTTGCCCCAACATGCACCACGGGGCACCTGTAAATAAATCCATTGTCTTGTCTGAGCTCAGTGTGAATTCCTCAGCAGTTAATAATGTTGGTTTGTTTTTTCCTGATCTTTGTAGGCTGGTATAATTTCATTAGATACATTTCCTTCATTCCTCCCTTGCTACCCCCAACTAGGAATCTCTTTACCGTTTGACGTCTTCCTTTTTTGCATCTCTGAAATCCTCACAGGGACTTGTCCTAAGTTATTCCCCCACAGGTTGACAAATAACCAAGTAGTCAGTCCAGTTACTGTTCCATTTATCCCTTCACTCTCTAGGAATGTGCTCATTTAAGTGAGGTTTTCTGAAAACACATCTAAGAAGGTGTGGAGATGCACAAAGAGACAAAGATAGCGCTTTTTTTTCCTTTAAAAAACTTTATTTTTAATGACATAAGTCTTTTCTTTCAACATTCAAGATGCAAAGAAGTTGGTTCCTGGGGAGAAAGATGACTGTTCCCAAGCTAGCCGGGAAAGATGTTGCCTTATACCTCCTTTGTCTTCTGTCTGGGGCTCGACTGGACCATCTTTCCTTAGTCTTTCAATAGAAAAGGCTCTTGTTGCAAATGCTGGAGACCAGCAAGCCAAAAACTGGATTGTTCAACCCTGAGATGGAAACTCTGGTCTACCTGAAAACCCAGCCATAACCTTTATTACCTTAACCATGAAGCCTCACCAGCCTCAAGGATCTCAGGACCTATAAGAAGTGGAGGTGCAGCTGCATTCCTGGGCACAGGAGTCAGAGTTGCCTCTCGCCATGCCTGGTATGATGATGGGGCCAGGCAATCTAGTCGTTAAGGGCACGGGTGCAGGGTTTCTAAAGCACGTGCCTGCTTTACAAAGCCTGCCTCGACCTCTTTCTACCTGTGCTAGCTTGGGTAAGTTACTGAACAGCTCTGTGACTCAGGTTCCTCGTTTATAAAGTGGGGATAAAAAAAGTAGCTACCTCTTCGGGTTGTTACAAGGATGAAATTAGATTGTACACGTAGAGCAATTAAAACAGTGCCTGATGCATTGTAAGCATTATGTAAGCGTTAGCTATTTTTCATTATTATCATTACAAAATATGCGATAATAGATAAAAAGCACACATCTCTCCCATGGGCGGTACAAAGCTAGGTTTGGGCAAATCCTTCATTCTTCAGATATTTATATGCACAGAGTGTGGGCCCAAGTGCAGAGCCTTTATAAATGCATCAGTCCACGCCAAGATGCTTGCACCCTAAGCCCTCGCTGTGAGCCTGCCCTCTTGCTTCCTGCCACTGAGCTGGTAGCCAGTTCCAGCCCCAGGTCAAGGTCAGGGAGGAAATGGACGGAGGGCTAGCTGCTCCATCTCCTTCAGTCTGGGGGTTGTTGGTGGCAGGGAGCAGTGACAGTTGGGACTTTGGCAGGAGAAGTGAAGTTCCCAGCCAAGGAGTGACCAACCAAGCATGAGGCAGAGTCCTGCTCTCCTCCTGTCACAGCCAAGCCCCAGCACACACCCTCACAACACCCCAGCACACACACACCACACTGCCAACACTACACAATTCCCCACCACAGCGCCCCCCAGCACTACAAATACATCAACACACACAAGTCCCCAACACACACAATACCCCAACATGCATACAACACCCCAAGGCTACACCACACCGCTCGTCTGGGTACTAGCTGCAGAATGTGGCAGGGGAGTTCATCTCTCTGGGCCCCTCTTTCCTTGTCTGCAAAATAATCACAATGCCTACATTGGATGAGTGTTGTTGGGATTAACCTAGATAATAACTAGAACACACTCAGCACAGGTGCCTGGCATGCAGCCCATCCCCATCCTCTGTAAACAGAAATGGTGTGGTTGTCATTGTTCGTGATGCTTCCACTTGCTAAGACGGAGCAGGTGAATGGAAAGGAAAGGCATGGTGCAGAGGCTCGAGGTGAACCATCGAATGAAGGAAATCCCCCCACCCCAGAAAGAAACCAGTTCCTTTGTCTTCTCGGGAAGTTTCCACAGCATCCCCAGAAACTCACATCTGTCATGATCTCCACCTTGGGTCCTTCAAGGGGACAGCCATTAGTAAATGTATTAATTAACATCATATTATCAACCCAGACCACTTCTTTGACCAGAAGACTCCTGGCTTTACTGTCCCAACTGCCTGTCAGCAGGAGAGAACGTGGCTGTGTTTCCCGCGGTCAGAGAACACACCAGCCCCCATCGTGTTCTCACACTTGACCATCCTCCACGACTGAGCCCTGGGGGCGACCCCGATTCATTCCCGAGGACCATCCCGTGTTGGGACATTCACCCAGGCTCTCCCTTCCATCTGTGGCTGTCCCATCTTTCTCTCTGACAAGGGTTCTTTCTTTTTTTTTTTTTTTTGCTGTACGCGGGCTTCTCACTGTTGTGGCCTCTCCCGTTGCGGAGCACAGGCTCCGGACGCGCAGGCTCAACAGCCATGGCTCACGGGCCCAGCCGCTCCGCGGCATGTGGGATCCTCCCGGACCGGGGCACGAACCCGCGTCCCCTGCATTGGCAGGCAGACTCTCAACCACTGCGCCACCAGGGAAGCCCTCTTTCTTTTTTTTTTAAGGCTTCAGATCCCTTTAAGAATCTGATGAAAGGGACAAAGTCTTCCTTGCAATTTTGATCTGACCGGCCTCTGGGCCCCCTTAAGCCCCCTGTTCCAGAAAATGTGGGACTCCAGCACCTGCTTCCCGTCTTGGCTGTTCCTGGCAGAGTTGACTGGAGTTTGGTTTCTCTGAGGAGCAGAGAGTCCTTCCACCTGGTGGCCTGCTCAGAGCCAGCTTGTTAAAGTGAGCAGCCCAGTGTGCACCACACAGCTCTGCTTAGAGCTTCAGATTCTGGCAATGAACCCAAAGAGGGCCAGGCCAGCTGGGGAGCACACATCCCTTCAGTTCCTCCAGCAGCAGGAGGGGGTTGCAGGACCTTGTGTGTCTGTGCAGTTTTCAGATTTGCTAAACTATCCCACATTGCTGAAGAAAACCGAAAGAGAAAAAAAAAAAAAAAAGCATGGACCAATTCCCCAACATCCTACAGCCAGAGAGGAGTTTGTGGTCCTGACCAGGTGTCGGGGAGAAGGGAAGCTCTCACGTCTGCCATAGCCAAATGGAGGCTGGCAAGAATAACTAACTAACCAGGTACCCGGTCTGAGCTATGAGCCATCATAATCATTTAGCTGAACCCCCTCCGCAATCTATGTGGTGGGAACTATTATTATCCTTGTTTTATAGAGAAAGAAACAGGAACACTGAGGTAAAATGATTTACCAAGATCCCAGCATGGAAGAGCTAGGATCTGGCCCCAGGGAGTCTTAACTCCTGAGCCCAAACTGCTAATCTCAATGCCATACCACCTCTGCTACCCTTGCTTCACCATTGTTATCATAGAAGTGACGAGGGGAAAACAGGAGAAGAAATAAACTTTCCCACAGTGCTCACCTCTGGCCTCCTCTTCAATGCTATCACACGCCAACAGTTTTGAATCTAGAGAAATGAAGTAACAGATTGGTTCCCTGATGCCCTCTAGTCTCTCCTGCCCGTGAATTCCAGATGCCCAGAAACAAAAGGCACACGAGAGCAGCGGGGGTTGACCTTAATACCAAAGGGCTCACTTCTCTACCAAACTAAGGCAACCAGGCTTTTCACACTCAGACCAGAAGCCCTCATTCCCGTAGTTCTCCACCCATACCCACTCCTTAGCCAAGTACTTTGTCGTGGCTGCTGGCCAAACCCCTTAGTACATCTACAATAACCAGGACTCTAAATACATATCCTTGTGGCCACCAAAATGTCACCAGAACACTTGCATCTGAGTTACGTAAAGTAAGATAGAGCTTTCAACCCTAGAACTAAAAGAGAAATGCTCTGAGTCTAGGCATTCCTATGTCCTAAGTCGCCTGTCACTCACAAAGGACCTAATTACAAATGCTTGCCCCAAATCCCTGCTATGAGCACAGGCTTTAAAGTATAGGCTGTGTACAGAAGCCCAATAGTACACTTCTCAGTCACGTTTCTACAAATAATATCATGGTGTTGAAAAACAGGACTGTATTTTTTACTTTGGACACCTGACAATGCTAGCATCAGCTTCCACATCCAAAATGTCAGAGGGCCCTTCTGCAGATGTTCCAGATTGATTTGATAACCATTCTGATTGATACTTGAGAACAGCATGGAAACAACAACCCATCTTTATCACCATACAGGGGACTTGACATAAAACCTCAGAAGCTACTGAGAAACACAACTTGATTTCTTCTCCTAGTACTGTCATGCTCCAGACACCCCTTTGACTGACTTTTTCTTGTGAAGGAGCAAAGTGAAAGAACAGTTTAGAAGCTCTGAATAGAACCTAGGGAATAAACTCCTTTTAAAAATGAGACTCAAAAAAAAAAAAAAAAATGAGACTCAGAGAAGTTAAATCACATCACTTAGTATATCTATCAGGCAGGTTTCTGTGTTCGGAGACAGAAATTTCTGCCCCTTCAATATCTCATTGACATTGGCAAAGCTACTTACAAGTCTCAGTCTTCACATCTGCCAGAGGGGACCATAAGCCCCCATCTCACAGAATGGATGCATGGATTCCACAGGATACTGTAGCATGTGGAAGTGCTTTATAAAAGGTAACAGGTTATGCCAACAGCGTATTATGAAAGGTACACCGCACCATGCCACTCTTGTTCCTTTCCCTCTTGAAAAGATCAGAGGAGCAACAGTGGCCCTTGCAAATGCTTGTTTCTCTTTTAATTAAGATCCTATCTTTTCTTTTCCTAAGGATTGGGGGGTGGGGGGAGGAACCTGGCCCCACCTTAACAGCCTCCAGACCTGCATATGTCACCGCTGTCGGCCGAAGACAAAACCCAAAAGGAGAAGGGGGAAAAATAAATCTTTTGTTTTTGAAGCTAAATATCCCAAAATGCAGCTAGAAAATTCCATAAAGATTTGGCTTTCACCAACACTGAGTGGAAACAAAGCTGACCCCTCCCCTGGCTGTGCCCTCTGACCCGTCAGCCTGGACGACCTCTGTTCTCTCAGCCTCCAGGTCTGGCTTCAGGGTTTTCCTCAGGGGCTGTGTGCTTTTGGGGGATGGGGAGGGAGCGTGTTAGCACCAGCCCCATTTTCCCAGTGGCTGGGGGAGCTTGCTGATTATTTTCATGAACAGTGTTTTGTGCCCGCTGCAGTTTCTCAGGAAAGGTGGGTTTAGCGGGAGGAATGTAGTACAGAAATCACCCTCCTGCCACCACCTTCGGAAATCCAGGGTTTAGGGCTCAAATTGTAAATATATAGCAGGGGGCACCCCCTTCCTTCTGTTTTCTCCTCATCACCCCCCTACCCTCACCCTGTATACATTAAACCTATTTTTCCTGTGTAACAAGGGCTACTGTGTTTCCTCGGGGCTCTGTTCAGTTTGGATCGTGTCCATAGGTTCTCCAAAAAAGTCCATAAATCCCTTCAGCCGCTGTAACACAATTGACGGCAATTCTCTGTTTGCTCTTAAAGTTGTCAGTCCTGGAGCTGGGAAATACATTCTGTCCTTACTTCAGACACAGCTCTAGAGCCAGAAGAAGCCCCAGGCCCTCAGGACGAACTCAAGAACAAACAGAAAGGGTTAAGAGGCTGAGGTGATCTCCATTCATCTGGGAAAGGCTGGGGGGGGCGGGGTGTGGTGCAGGGGTCTTCCTGCTTTCCCACAGTTAGTGCCAAAATAGCCGTCATATTCAATCAGTAGAAATATTCTAATTAGCAGGTGGAGGCAAAAAGAGCAAGGGGTGCTGGGAAGCAGAAGACTCAGTTTTGAGGCCCATTTTTGACTGAAGTTGTCTCATCAGGAAGGTGGAAGAAAGGGGATTGGACTTCTCTACCTCATGGGAAAATGGGGAGGACGGAAGGCGATGGTGATTTTGGAGGTGCTTGGTGAACGGCTGAGTGTATGCGTGGCTGCAGAGCCCTGGCTTCCAAAGTCTTCGTGCATTTGCAGAGGTCACTGCCAACTGCACGGCAACAATAAAATGATGACAGTGCAGATTCTGAGATGGACGTGAGCAGAGGCCCGTGACAAGCCTTTCTCTTGGATTACTTCATTCAACACCCGCATTAGCCTTGTGGATTGGGTACTTTTCTTATTCCCCTTTACATGTTCAGGAAACAGGTGCAGCAGGGTCGAATCACGTGCTCAAGGTCACATGACAAGTCAGTGGTGGAGCCAGGCCTTGAACCCGTGTTTCCAGTGTGACCTTGGGCAAGCTATTTCAGATCCTTGAGCCTTAGTTTCCTCATCTGCAAGAAATAAAGGGGCTGCACAGGATGACCTGCAAGACCCCTTCAAACCTAAGAATACTGGACTGCCATTACAATGATTCTCCCTGGGACTACGTCGACAGGTCAAGTCCACATTCCTGTGGTGGAGACCCTTGGCGAGTCTGGGGAGTAGACACATTGCTGGCTTGGTCGATCCACTCACATGTGCGCACACACGCGCACACACACACACGCCCACTCCCTGCTGCCTCTCCCGGGGCCAGCATCTCCTGTTGGTCACAGCAGAGACCTGGCCTGTGGGGTCAGTGCCCATTGACAGGAACACTGCTGGGCTGAGAGGCCACAGGCTGCAGAATGGACATGGCTTTTCCCGAATGGAGGAAATACTCTCCCCCTGGCACCCAGCCTCCCTGGCTCTGTGAGCAAATGCAGAAGAAAGGCCACCCTGCAGCCTGCCAACCCCGGGCCCACATCCCTCAATCAGTCCATTCTCCCCGCATCCTCCCCAGGGCGCCGTTCCGTTCCCCTCACAGGGTCCCACAGAAAGGCAGCAGGGCGAGAGCAGACTGAGGCAGCCCAGCTCTCAGTCCAGTCTCCTCACAAGGTGATTTCAAAGGCTCGACTCTGTGGGAGATGCTGGGAAAGCTCCAAAAGCAGAATGGCTTCAGAGCCTCCAGAAAGATTTCCTGTCTCACCTTCAGCCCCGCTGCCTACTCTTCCCAGGCTATGAGATGCATGTATTCGGGAAAGCTCATGCTGACCCGTGAGCTTACCTTCTGAGCTGCCATAAACACACCAGGAGGGAGAGTCAGTGCGGCTAGAGGAAAGGGACTTGGCCACCGACTGACTCCTTGGCAGTCTCCTCTGGTGGAGGTCTCTGTAACTCTTTGCCTCAGTTTCCCCCAGGGTAAAAGCAAGGCCCAGTGCAACCTGGGGCCCCCCCATGACTGTTGGAGTAGCTCAGAGACTTTAATACATATAACCAGGTACCACATGGCCCAGGTCATTCGGACCTGAATTTTTTTTCTGTTTTTACTGAGATATAATTGACACATAACCTTGTATAAGTTTAAGGCGTACAACCTGTTTTTCTTTTTTAAATTAATTTTTATTGGAGTAGAGTTGCTTTACAATGTTCTGTTAGTTTCTTGCTGTACAGCAAAGTGAATTATTCATATATATACATATATCCTTTCAAATTATTTAGATTTCCTTCTCATTTAGGTCACCACAGAGCACTGAGTAGAGTTCCCTGTGCTACACAGTAGGTTCTCATTAGTTATCTATTTTATACGTGGTGTGTATATATGTCAGTCCCCTCCTTCCCCCCTTGGTAACCATTAGTTTGTTCCCTACGTCTGTGTCTCTATTTCTTCTTTGCAAGTAAGTTCATCTCTACCATGTTTCTAGATTCCACATACAAACGATATCTTACGATATTTGTTTTTCTCTTTCTGACTTACTCCACTCTGTATGACATTCTCTAGGTCCATCCGCGTCTCTGCAAAGGGCACTATTTCGTTCCTTTTTATGGCTGAGTAATATTCCATTATATATTTGTACCACATCTTCTTTATCCATTCCTCCGTGGGTGGACATTTGGGTTGCTTCCATGTTAAGGCATACAATGTCTTGATTTGATACTTTTATAAATTACAAAATGATTACCAGCATTATTAGCTACCATCTCCATCCTTTCACATAGTTACCATTTTTCCTTTGTGGTGAGAACTTTTAAGATCTACTCTTAGCAACATTCAAGCACATGACAAAGTATTATTAGCTAAAATCACCATGCTGTACATTAGATCCCCCAAACTGTTAATCTTATACCTACAAGTTTGTACCCTTTCCCACATCCCCCAACTGCTGGTAGCTACCACTCTACTCTGTTTCTCTGAGTTTGTCTGTCTTTTTTAGATTCCACATATAAGTGAGATTGTACAGTATTTGTTTCTCTGTCTGACTTATCTCACTTAGCATAATACCCTCAAGGTCCATCCAAAGTGTTGTCAATGGCAGGCTTTCATTCTAAACCTGAATTTTTTTTTTTTTTTTTTCCTGGCCTCACCTCGTGGCTTGCGGGATCTTCATTCCCCAACCAGGGACTGAACCTGCACCCTAGGCAGTGAAAGCATGGAGTCCTAACCACTGCCCTGCCAGGGAATTCCCCTAAACCTGAATTTTTATAAGATAATTTATTTTTTTCTATTTATCAACTTGTGTCTGATGCTGATCTCATGACCTATGGGTTCCTGGCCTGAATCCCTGAGATTCAGAATAGAGGAGGCCTTCGCGTTTTATCAGGCATGATCCAATTTTTTTTTTTTTTTACCTCAACAGAACAGAACCTGTTTCCTGCAACAGCTGGTAAATGAACTGCATGTGAAAAATGATGATCCCTGTGGGAGCCCTGAAACCCAGTTATAAAATGCCAGGGAAGTGCTATCTTCATTGACAACCTAAGTGACCAGTTAGTTGTCAGCCACAGGTAGAGTCAGGGCTTCTTGACAATTTCCTTTTTCCTTCCACACGACACAGAGTCATCTCTCTAAATGCAAGGGAAAAACAGAGGCCCTAGAAAGTTTTTTCAGGTTCCTCCCAATTATACATTCTTGCTTCTAGATTTCCTGATTTCTTCCACTGGGCAATGGCAGGGAAGTGTATTGCCAGGTGGGGCTCAAGGATTTAAAGGCAGTGTTTATCTGATAAAGCCTCTCTGTGGGACAGCCAGAGTCTGATAAGCAGGACTCAGCAAGTGAGTGTGACTGTCTCTACTTCATTTTTCTCCACCTATAAAAAGGGGGATGGGCTTCCTTAGCTCTTTAGGATGATAGAGAAGCACATGAAATACCAGGGCAAGCATTTGGGCAGTAAAGATAAAGCCCTACTTGAGGATTTCAGGGATATTTTAAAGCTGTTTTTCTTTGATAAATGAAGGAGAGAAAATTATGGTTTGTGCTCAAATTTGCCTGGGCATCCACTGACCTTTATATGGATTTGATAAAAGTACATTTTCCTTTACCAGGTATCATCTCTGGGACCCAAGGGGCTTCACAGACCAAAGTGTGCTCCCATGAGGCCATCAACCGGTACCCCATCTCTATGCAATCACACGTACCCCTCCCTCCACCACAACTGTATGGTCTTCAGATACAGCAGCTGGCTTTGAAATGACTTTGAGCTGAGTTTTCAGGCCCAGTGATGGTTCTGGGCAAACCCATTCATCTCTTCTCAAGTGATGCCCTTGGAGGCCACAGTCAGCTTCGGCCAGGGGAGGCTGGTCAGGGCAGGAGCTACCGATTTGGAGCTGTGGCAAGAACAAAGCTGACAGACTCATGTGGGGCAGGAACCTGTGACCTCAGGCACAGCCGGGCTATCATCAACTGGGCTGAGCCTCCATGCCCCAGGGTTAAGACTAACAAATCCCAAAATATACTTAACCACCACTTAAGCTATTAGATAAGGCCACTTGTCCGCCCAGACCTGGGACTACAGCTCTAAAAAAAAAAAATTTTTTTTTTTTAACAGATTTTGGCATCTTTTGATACATGTGTTTTCAGAGAGTTTTTTCCTTTACAATCTAAAGAAATGTTTGGTTGCATCCTTTAAAAATCTAAGACCAATGCCCAGCCTATTCGTAAATGAGCAACAAATACTTATTTTATAAATACATTCGTTCATTCATTCAACAGCTATTTACTGAGCACCCACTATGTACCAGGCACTATTCTAGGCTTTCAGGGTCACAAACGTGCATGACACAGATAAAAGTTCCTGACATAAGAGGGCAGTAGAGAAATAAATACATAGTATCAAATAGGAATGTGTGCTATGAAGATAAATTAGATAAGGTAGAGTGAAATGGTGGCTACTATCTGAGAGTCATGAGGGAACCTCTGAAACCATCTGAGTGAAGACTTGAATGCTGTGAGGGAGGAAGCTGCAAAAGTATCTGAGAAAGAGCCTTCCACACAGAAGGAAGAGCAAGGGCAAAGGCCCTGAGGCAGGAATATGCTCGGCATATCTGAAGAACAGCAAGGAGGCCAGTGGTTGGAGCAAAGAAAGAGAGGAAGTGAAGAATAAGGTGAGATGACCTTGGAGAGGCTGCCAGGGCCAGAACAGGCTGGGTTTTGAAGGCCATGGTGAGGCCATGGGGGTTATACTCAGGGCAGGAGGGCTGTGAGCAGGGATGTGATTCTACACTATGGAGGATGAATGCAGAAGAGAGAGAATGGAAGATGGGAGATCATGGCAGAGTCCAGGTGAGAGATAACGGTGCCTTGGGCCAAGGGAGAAGCAGTGGAGAGTAAGAAGGGGTTATACACTGGACATACTCTTAAGATAGAGTCAACAGGATTTGCCAATAGATTGGAATGAATGAATCAAAACTACTGTTTAAAAAAAGATCTCTCAACAAATAAGTCAACTAGGCCTCTTTGAGCTGAGAGAAATTTCCATGGGGGCTTTTTATTTTTATATTCACTTTTCTTTCTTTTTAAAAAATTCCTATCCAGTTTATTTAAACTGATAGATAGATGATAGATAGATGGATAGATAGATAGGTAGACAGATAAAAACAGTTCACCCATTTCTTCCACCCCCCCACCCCTACTCCATGCCTCTTCACTTTCTTAATTTTACTCAGTTTGTCAGTGATGGGCTATTAGTTTACTGTGACAATAAGTGGAGTTTAGTTATGAACCCGAATCAAACACCCCTGGGCATGTTTCTCAGGTGCCGGCACAGGAGGTTAGACCACACAAAGTCATTCTTTAGAAATTCCATTTCTGATTTGCTTATGCTGTATGCTACCTTGAGATACGTAGGCCTAGAAATATCTAACTCGTCTAGAACAGCATATTGCTAACCTTGAAGACGGCAGTGAAAAGTATTGAGGGAATTGTGGAACAAAGGCCATGTGATTTTTTTCCAGCAATGAAAACTATGGGAAAACACTTGTTTTCAAGAAGAAAGAATTGGGCTTCCCTGGTGGCGCAGTGGTTGAGAGTCCGCCTGCCGATGCAGGGGACACAGGTTCGTGCCCCGGTCTGGGAAGATCCCACATGCTGCAGAGCGGCTGGGCCCGTGGGCCATGGCCGCTGAGCCTGCGCGTCCGGTGCCTGTGCTCCACAACGTGAGAGGCCACAACAGTGAGAGGCCCGCGTACCGCAAAAAAAAAAAAGAAGAAAGCATTTTAAAATTCTAGACACATAAAAGGGGAAATCCACCGCATTTCAGAATCTAATCAAAAATAAAAAAACCAAAAAAGCCTCATCCCGCGATCACTGATGTCACTGCGAATTATCCTCTTTGCCATTTCCACCCACAGCATTGTGACAAATTAGATGCCTGAGATCACACTCCAGGCTGAGGCCCAGACCTCCTTTTTCCCTTTTCTTCTAAATCGGACACTCCCAGGCAAGAGGAATCTAAAGGAAACTTGGTGAGGATAAACATAACTTATGGGGAGCACGGATATGCCGTTTGTTGGTTTTAATATAACATGCTTCATCTTACACTTTGTGCAAGGTGTGTGTGGATCAGAATATCAGGGATTATAAAAAGATCATATTTTCCCTGCCTAGAATCACAGAATGACAGATATACAAGAACACTGAAATTATCTGCTCCAGATTTAAGATATTTGACAACAGGAATGTCAGGCCAGAAGGCTTCTGGCAGCCTGGGCTAGTGCATACTGGTTCAGTATCAGCCCTGATCTTG
>RJWK010005787.1:0-22177 GCA_004363435.1 Platanista minor
GATGTTGGGGAATGTAGCCTAGCTCTGTGCCCAGCAAAAAGGGAAATAGGTTTGATGAAAAAAAATATATATACGTGCTGTGTGATGGGATAAGCCAAGGAATATGGCCCCCATCTCTGGCATCTATTAGAGTGTCACTTGAGAATACTGTTTCCTTATGTAGCTACTCTGAGCATTGATCAGTCTTCTCCAAGAACCTTCGTAATTCAAGGCTGAAATCAATTCACATCCTAAGGTATGAATGTTTCAGTCCCCAAATTTTATGATGGAGCGAAACCTCACTTTCTCACTTTTAGTGAGAATTTCTCTCAGTAAATTTTTCCTTTCTAAAAAAAACCAAAAAACTTATACAAATAAACAGGAAAAGGTATTTTGAAAAGACTTTAAACTAGCAGGACAGCATAGGACAATGGTTTACAAAATTGGCTGAACATTATGATCACCTAGAAAACTTACTTTAACGCAGAGTCCTAGGCCCTGCGTTACACAGAGATTCTGACTTAGTACATCACATACTGGGCCGAAGAATAAATTTTTTTTTTAAGTTTCCTAAATGACTGTGAGGGTCGACCACATTTGGAAGTCATTGGCGTAAAGTGTCAGATCCAGATGTCTTGTGGACGAGACAGGGAATCAAGTGCCTGGAGAAGTGTCATTGGCTGTCACATTGTTAGCAAAGCTATATTAAGCCCCCATCGAGCGCAGAGGATGGAAAGGGGTGTGTGACTCAGCTTCTTGCCGGGTCACAGGACCTGCATGCTGTGGGAGACACAGAGCATCAACATTGAGAGGCAAACAGCAACACACAGAGTGTTGTGCTGGGTCCGACAGAGCGTGGCCAGCGTTCAGACGGTGCAGTGACCCCCATGTGTCAGGGCAGCCCGCATGGAGAAAATGGGCTTATTATAAGCTGAGCCTTGGGGAAAATTTAGGTCTTAGGGAAAGGGACAAGGGCATTCCAGAGAAGACCATCAGGATAAGCAGAGGCTTCGAGACAGGAATGTTTTATGCGCATTCAAGAATAGCCAACTAGGCTATATCAGAGAATCCTGAGCAGTCTCCTTGGAGAGGGTGGCTGTGAATATTAGGTCAAGTATTTTGGACCCTGGGCTGTGGGGAATAGCGAGCCATGAGCAAAGCGGTGGGATGGAGGATGGGAAACTGAGATTGAAGACAGTTGGAGGCTCTTGTGAGGGAGCAAACATTATCTGAGCCTCAGCGTAGAGCTCAGAAAGGGAGAAGAGGAAGTGGAGGAGGAGCTGCCCACCAAATGGCACCATCAGCCTGGGACAGGCTTGGGTCAGGCCTCCGAGAAGAGGGAGAGAGTGGCTGGGGTCTTAGCAATGCAGTGTGCAACCAGGCATTGACACATACAAATCAAACATTCATAACTCTGGAAGGAACTGGACTTGTTTCTTTCTCAGAAAACATCCCAGATCGTTGGAGCAAGGAGTAGATTAGCAACTCTGAGCTTTAAATCCTATTTCTAACACTGATTTGCTGTGATGTTTGGAACAAGTTGTTGCTTTTGATTGCTACATTTCCACAATCAAGAGTGCAAAACAGTGAGACAGATCCGGCCTGTGAGGCTGGTTTAAGAAGCAGTTGCTCAAAACAGCAATAAGTGAAGCCCTTTAGAATAACAGGATGTTCAGATCTGCTCAAGATTTTCTTGATCATAGGCACAGCTCAGTTTACAAGTCAACAGAGGCACACATTTTTCTTACCTCATAGTGCCTCTGAAAATGTAGCCCTGTGTTCTCAGCCCCTTCTCTTCCCAGGCACAAAGTCGGGAATTGAGGAGATACCTGGGCTGCTGATATTTGAAGCAAAGCAGCTGGATTTCCAGCTGCCTGATTGACTTCCCACCCACACCTTCAACCTGGCTCCCAAGCCCACACCTCACTCCTGAGGGATTCTCCTGTCCACAGCACTACCATTCTTTTCTAGGCATTCAATTCTTCTAAGTCTTCCTTGACTTCTCTCACTGCCCAGATTCAATGTTTTCTCAAGTTGTGTAGACTCTAGCTCTACAGGGGCAGAACCAATAGGGACTTTAGAAATCTCACGGTCGGAGAATAATATGAATTACAAGTCTGTCTGTATTCCTCAAGGTCAAGTTCCATGTCTTATACATCTCTATACTCCCAGCTACAGACACAGTGCCTGACTCATAGGAGGTGCTCAAATAATCTTTGCTTGAAGGCAGGGGAGGAGATATGTAATTTATAATACTGCCCAAGGAAGTACAGATTTCTAATAAAAAATAATATAAAACAGGGGCTTCCCTGGTGGTGCAGCGGTTGAGAGTCCGCCTGCCGATGCCGGGGACGCGGGTTCGTGCCCCGGTCCGGGAAGATCCCACACGCCGCGGAGCGGCTGGGCCCGTGAGCCACGGCCGCTGAGCCTGCGCGTCCGGAGCCTGTGCTCCGCCGCGGGAGAGGCCGCAACAGGGAGAGGCCCGCGTACCGCAAAACAAACAAACAAACAAACAAACATAGGTGCACCTGACAAGCTTCAGTGACTTGCGCAGGGTCCCACCAAGTATACGGCCCATTCTTCACCACACTTTACCTTTTGAGACTCTGCTTCCACCACGCAGAGAAGGCTGCTAATTCACCCTCATAAAGATATTTGTGTCCGGGAGAAGGGAACCAGCAATCACCCTTTCCCTGGATCTCCTCTCCATGGGGAGGGCCGCCATCTGTGGCACCGTCTGAGCCCTCCAAGCCACAGGCTAGCACAGCAGCAGTGGGTAGAGGGTGAGGCTAGTGTTGGAAATGTCTGTGTGTCCTGAGTAAGGCGGAGCAGGTGTCCCAGTCTTTCTGAGGTGAGTGGGTATAGGCGCTTTCTGGCTCTGAGGGGCTGGTTGTACTTCACCAGTAGTATGGAGGACATAAGAGGCTAAGCAAGATTAAAGAATTTGGATGGTTCTGCAAGGGATGGCGAAAAAAGTGGCCTGGGAAGCAAGAGGCCCGAGTTCCCATCTTCCCTCTGCTACTGTCTCCCTGTGTGACCTGGCAAGTCAGATGATGCTCCCAGGAGGTCCCTGCCCTGCCTTCTCCAGCTCTCTCCTTATGCGGGTGCCCCCAGAGATAATCTAGCCTCAGTAACTCAGAAGGGGACATCCAGCCCAAGAAGCTCGCTCTCATGTGCTCGCTCTCTCTCTCTCTCTCTCTCTCTCTCTCTCTCTCTCCACCTCTCCCTGGGGAAAGTGCATTAATTCTCCTCCCTTGGGGCACTTGACACACTCGAGCCTGTAGGGCAGGTATTTTTGTGCACAGATACCTCCCAATGGGCCAGGGCTCCAGGAAGCAAGATTTCCCTTTCACCTTTCCCCTGAAAGCCTGGGGCCCAGGGATAGCTCAATATATGGGACGCAGAATGAGAGAATGAAAGAGCAAAATGGGAACTTGCTAGAGAAGGGCTTCTCCCCGCTCTGCAGTCTGGCAGAACATCCTTGTGGTGGACCTTTCCGATAGGAGACATGCGAGAGCAAATGTGGGCACCAGATCCTTAAGAGTCAGCCTCCAAAATGAGCAGAGACAGCCAGTGCCTGGAAGGCTGGGACTGAGAAAGTTGAAGAGTTCTCCATGCTTGCTCAACCGGACCGAAGATTCATTTTCTCCCCTATTTCACCCCAAAGCGCTCCCTCACAGAAGCCAGATTCACTGTGAAAGATCTCTGTGGCCCTTGGCAGCCCTGGAATCGCTCTGTATTGACTTCCCCTCTCTGTTCCTGATGTCATTAGGCCCAGAGGGGAGACCACGTCTGGAGATGGTAAATTACTCTGCGAGCGGGACTGCCGGGGAAGCAGGGGGCTCCCAACTGCTAAGTGTGGCCTAGAATGTCCAGCCCACCCCTACTGTACCGTGCCGGAGCCAAAGACTCCTAGCATCAGGGCACACGTGCCTGGCCCTGGCCACACTGATCCCAGCCAAGGTTGGTCCCCGGCACCAAGGCTGCCCATCAGCCCGTCTGCTTCCACTGGTAGCTGAAGTCAGTTACACAGATAATAGGATGGAAGCAGCAGGGCTTTGTCATCACATACATTATTCTAATAGAAATGCATACAGCGACCCGAGCTTTGCGACAGTCCATTTTAGAAGCCTTTTGTGGAGCAAATCAACTACTGCACGGTGAGAACTTGAAGAAAGCATGTTTCCTCAGCAGTATCTGCCAGCCCTATCCTAAGCAGCCAGAGCCCAGAGAGCCCCAGCTGCAGAAAGGGATGTGGAACACTCCCACCTTCCAAGCCCACTGAATGGTCGACAGAGGAATCCAAGACGTGGTGCCTATCCATTAAATGCCTGTTACTCAGCCCAGCCATTCTTCCTTCTCTCTCTCCAAAGCCTTCCTATTCCCTCAGTCCACATTCAGACACACACCTTTTTGTCAGCTATTTAAAATCATTAAGTGAACTTACGTAGGTCTGTCAATCCCTAAGGCTGGCAAGGTGGCAAGTAAGGCATTATATCCACTGTCCATTAGCAGTCTGTGGCCTGAACGAGGTTGTGCGTTTCTGAGCTCTAAGTGAGCTGCCTCCGCACCTCCCATGCAGACATCTGCCCCGTGGGTCTGGGCGGCACCTGATGCCAAGGCCGCCCCTCTACCCTGGCCCTCTGCCCCAACGGCCAGCTCACAGAACCCCCCTGGGTCAGCTTTCAACAGGCCTCTCTGTAAAGCTAAACGAGACAGAGTCGGGGGGCTGTTCTTTATGCAAAGCCAGGCTCCAGCCAAGATCTCTAGCCAAGTCTGTGTTAGCAACAAGCTCCAAACCCCACTGGCTGGAAAAGAGGGAAAAAGCAACAACCACCCAGGCAATCAAAAGTGTCTTCTTTGGAGAAAGAGAAAGACCTGAGCAGGTGTGAACTGTGGAGGGGCAGGGAGTGAAATCCCCATGGCTGAGGGCCAGACGGAGGGGTCTCAGCTGCCACGCTCTGAAGTGACACAGCTCAGTAAGGGAGCTGGACAAGCCACAGAGAGCTGGCTTTTCCTTGTCCCTGACCAGGCTGCCCACAGGGAGGGAGAGGGATGATCTGCCAGCCCTGAGGCTCTGCTTCCTTTCCCCACACAGAGCTGAGGCTTTGGGGCAGCAGAGTAACCTGTGCACTTGTTAGAACCACCTGGCCCCTGCCATCCTGGCAGTAATGTGGCATGGACCTTGTTTTCTCTCAGACCCAGAGCAGTCCTCCTGGTATGGGCTAAGACCCAAGACCTGAAGCCGCAGCTGACTCTGGAGAGTGACTTGGTGTCTGCACTTAGATCGGAAAGACTCTGAGAGCCTTGACGAAGTCTCACCCATCTCCAGCTAGGAGAGGGCAAGCAGAGCCAGGAGCAAACTATTCTTCACCTGAGGTTCAGGCAAAGATACTCTGCGAGGTACCATCCAAACAGAGAAGGCTGGATCTGGGTGGCCCTGATCGCCGCCTGGTCTCTTGGCTAGTGCTCCCACAGAAAAGAAGCTCCTAGGTTGGGTCGTCTGTTCCCTCCCTGCCCCACCATCCCCAGACCCCACGCGCCAACTGCCTCTGCTTCACCCCTGCCCCCTGCCACTTCCCAGCCTGACCCACCTTTATCCCACCTGTCCCCTCCCTGCAGCCTCCGGAGTCTGGAGCATTTGGGGGAGGGTTGGCAGCGTGGCCTCCTCGGTGGACAGAGGCAGCATCACGTGTTTACATCTGATTCGGCATCTGACTGAGTCTTCCCTGATTGTTATGAGTGTTCCTGACTCAAAATATGTGCAATTCCCAGTGTCAATCAAACTCTTTGAAACAGCAGCTGCCACTGACATTGCCTTGCAGAGCACTTTAGAAACTCTTCTATTTAGAAAACCATTCCAGCACCAGCTTGCGTCATGCCATCCATGCTAAGAGGCCCAGTGGCTGGTTGAGAACTTTGCAGCTCTAATCTCTCAGTAATAAGAAGGAAGGCAAGAGAGGGGACGGGGAGACATCCATTTAGGGGAAGAGATCAATTAGGGGGAAACAGGGGTTTCGGCCCTCTCCCCCACACTCGATAGGCGCACAGGTGTAACTTACTTGCTCATGCTCCCCAGGCCCTCCCGGAAAGTACTCCCATGATGCAGCTCAGCACCGAAATCGGTGCCTGGCCTGGCCCCTTGGCCTATAGAGGACAGTCTAGGAGATGATGAGCCTGAGTGGAGAACTGGAAGGGTGGACGGAGGGCCCCTTACCCACTGCTGTGCAGGAGCATCGGGCAGAGTTGCCTCCCTGATGTTCCACCAGGGAACATGATTCTTTCTAGTCACCCTCTCCAAGTAGCTCTAAGTACCTGTTTTCTTGCTGCCCGGGAGCAGTCTCTCCCTAACCCTGGCAACTGCTGCAAAGAGAACGAGACAGCAATATTAGGGCACTTGTTTGCCCTTGAGAATCCCAGGTCTGGCTGTGTCTGGGGGTTACACAGCCTCCGGCTAGGAGTTCATCTGTAGACCATGTCCCCTGTGGAGATCCAGGAAAACCACACCTCTGACCTCGCCAAGACTCGTGGAAAAACCCGGTGCAGGTGTGCTCCCCATCTCCGCAGCCTGGTGGAGTTCTTCCTTCCTCTGAGCTCTCAGAGCATCTTACCAGCACCTCTCATGTGGTATCCACCTCCTTCTAACTGATTCTACACTGACTTAGACACCCTTTGTCTCTCCACTGGTCAGCAAGCAACTTGAATGCAGCATCTTGTCTGATTTCTTTTAGAATCCCTTATAGGTCTGAAGTAGGACCCAATACACATACATGAGAGGTGTTCGTGAAACAAAAATCCTTTCAGTGGGTGCTTATCAAGGTCATCATGAAAGATGCCTCTCAGAGGCATGTGCCAGGTGCCAAAAGCTGGCTGGACAAATTGGGTGGGTTCGACCCCTCATGCACAGTCATCCAGCCCAGAACAGGATTTGGGGATTCTCCACTGGACACTCTTCTTTCTAAGCCCAACCAACCACCAGCCCTCTTTACCGGTCTATCCTAATGGAGGCACGTGGGCCCCATCATGGGGAATGTGGCCTGAAGGCACCAGTGAGGTTGGCATGAGTACAGCAGGTTCAGGCATTTCCTCTTCAGAATCAAACCAGGTTTGGGTCCCCTAATCATGACTTTCAAATAAGAAGGATTATTTGTGATCCACGAGATTTCATAAGACAGGTAAAGGCATAGACGGATTTACTGAGTAGCTTGGTTAAGAATAATTGATCACAAACACAGTATTTAGATAAACGTTTGATTTTGTTTTCAAGTCTTTCCCCCACAAGAGGCAGTAATTCTTCTTTGGTCCCAGCGTTGAACCCTTCTACGTATGGATCAGAGGTCAGAGGTCATCCACTCACGGGCACGATGGGGTCTTCCAGCCTCTGTGGCAGTTCACTCACTGACTATAAAGCTTTGCTGCCCTCACTGCAAATCATAAGCAGACATTCTTTCTCCTCAGGTTTCTTTCCTTTGTGCCTTTCCTCCCTCTGCTAAGGCCGTTTCCTGTGTTTGCTCTGCCCTCTTTGCCCCGCCTTCTGCACACTGTCAATCTCCCACTCCTGCCAGCACTTCTGTGTTCTGCTCCTGCTACCCCACCCTGCCAACTCTATTGTCTGAGCTCCCTCTCCCCGTTTGTTTTACCAGCATTTCTGAACTATAATTTACACACCATCAATTCACCTGTTTTAAGTGTACACATCAATGACTTTTAGCAAATGTACAGAGTTGTGCAAAGAACACCACAATCCAGCTGCAGAATGTTTTCATCCCCCCAAAAAGAACCCTTGTGTTGGTTTACAGTCAATATTGTTCCCATTCCCAGGCAACCGCTAATCTGCTTTCAATCTCTATAGATTTGCCTCTTCTATACGTTTCATATAAATGGAAAAACGTAGATGAATAGTGTCATGAGGTCTTTAATTACTGTCTGGCTTCTTTAACTTAGCGTAATGTTTTTGAGGTCTGTCCATTTTATAGCCTATAACCATGCCCATTCTTTTATATTGGTGAGTAGCATTCCATTGTATGGCCACCGCATATGTGGTTTATCCAGTCACCATTTGGTGGGCATGGGTTGTCTCTCTTGATATTTTAACATCCACACCAGAGACTGTGCATGCTTCTGTGAAATCCAAGGTCATGCTGGATTGACTTTCTGAAAGGTGGGAGAGGGTTTTTAAGTTCTCAGGAAACTCACTTTACAGCAGGACAGGGCTGGCTAACTGAAGTCTTCCAGGAGGATGACTTCCCAGGAAACAAATGAACCAAAGGTATTTTCTATTTATCCTGCTCTAAAGCCTTCCGTGGCCACAGTCCCAGGACCTGATCCTCCAAGGCTGTGAAAGAGATGGAAAGAAACAATATGTTATGGGTTTACTGTTAACACTTATGGCCCACTCTGTGTTGCTTACAAACACTCCCAGGGATCACACTCAAATCATTTAATATTTAACCATCAGTCGGGCGCCGCAGAGACCAACCCCAGTCAGAACTGATACTGAACAAGACATGCGTTCTTCGAGATCCCCCTCTGTGTGAGGAGTTAACCTTTCAGTTGCTGGATAATAAGGAATCCAGGGGGCTCCAGGGACAGAGCCATGCTGCCTGAGGCAATCAACAAGCCTAGCCCTTCCGCCCACCCTGCACACCCAGGACGCACAAGAGTTCTCCTCAGAATATCCGGGAGTCCTGGTCTCGGGCCCCAAGCTCCAAATTCCATTAACCTACAGAGCAGTCCCTCAGAAAGGGAAGTGCCCTGTGCTGGAAAAGTAGAGAGATGTTGACTACTTCCCCTTCGCCGCCTTCCCTGAGATTAGATGAGGCTGATAACAGCTATAGTTGCGAGCCGGGTCATCAGTGCACATTTCGATCGTGCAGGACGTTGAATCCAAGACATGACCCACCTGCGTAGTTTCTCACACCCACTCCTCTTGACACGCTTACAGGTTCTGGCTGCAGATTGTTGCATGGTGGGGACAAGGATCCAGAGCCACTGTGGCTTTCAACAATATCTCCATCAGCCTGGACTGCTACCTCACCAGTGAGTGCACCCTGTCCCCAGCACTTAGCCCCCAACCCAGACTATCCTGGGCCTCACAATCCCTCCTAGACCCAAGCCCGTGGTCTCTGCCACCTTCCCCGGGGCGTACTCATCTCTCTCCCTTAAACCGAACCTCACTTAACTCAGCCCGTGGGGTCTTCTCTATTCTAGTTGGTGGGGAGGACAAGATGCCGCAGAATACAGCACCCAAGTCAAGAAATCTGTTTGAGGGAAACCCAAACAAGGAGCCAAAACCCTGGGAAAACACACCAAAAGAGAACCCCATCTTTGACCCTACAGGTAAGGGTTCAACTTACATATCTGAGCAAACTAATTTTTTGTTGCAAAAGGTAGAAGAGAGATATGTGCTGTGATTGGGGTGGGGAGAGGTGTTTATAGAGTAAAATAGTCGACCTTTAGAAAGAACATCACCAAAAAAAAAGAAAAAAAGAAAGAACATCACCTACACCCTGGCTAATGGGCTCCAAGAGGAAACTGTTTGGTTGTCCTATTCCCTGGGGAAACGGAGCTTCTGAAAGTTGTGCAAAGGAGCAACTGTCCTCCATGCCTGGGAAGTACCCAGGCCCCGGCACAAACAGGGGAACCAAGCTGGTACCCTTCTCTCAACTCAGTCCTTCGAAACCACTCCCCATTTACTGAACAAAGCAAACCTTCCATCGATTTCTTCTCCTCATAAAGAGGGCTGGGCCCAAGGCCAAGGTTATCCGTTGCTCAAAGGCAGACTAGCTCATCAGTGGTAAAACCCCCCAAAGCTTCAGGTTCACCTCCTTTCCCCAAAGCTTGGCTCCCTTCTGGAGCTGTCTAATTCAGCATCCCCTGGGCTGAAGGACTTCTCAAGGGGCCCTTGCTGCTTCAAACACAGGCCTCTTCAGCCTCTGGCCCTAAACTGTGGGCGTGACTTCTCAGCTGCTCTGTACCAGAAGGAAATCTCTTGGAATCATTCTCCAAACGCAGTATGAGGTTTGTCGGTGATTATTAAATCTGTGAGCCCAGCCCCAGAGAAGCTAATGAAAGCCACCGGGCCTGACACCAGCAGGTCAAGGGGTTCCCCCAGGTGGGTGCTGGTGCCTGGGGTGTCAGGCTTCATCCAACATGAGTAACTCAGAAAGGCAGGTGTCTGGCCACAGTCCACCCACACTCTTTCCTCTAAAAGGTAATTCTATATTAAAATAACAATAAATAAATGATACGTCTCTCATTTCTACTTTTAACGTAAAATTTTTGTTTAGTGCAAAGTACAAAAGAAAGTAGTTGAGGGTATACCTTTGACTTAAATTCATTGATCCTCAACTTATTAAATAAATATTAGCTTTGCTTTGCCTTTGAAGAAATCCTTTCCTTTCCTTCCCCTAAAAAGCTGTCCCAGGACTCTCATTCCTTCCAGTTCCTGCCTGATCTAATCCAGCTGCCAAACCAGAGGAAAGAGTTCGTTGCTTTTCCCATCACCTCTCTCCTTTTCTCCCATCACCTTGAACTAGAACCTCAAATTTTTTTTTCATTTTTTTTCACACAAAGAGGAACCTGGTCTCCTCACCCGTGATCTCTATTTCCCCCCTCTGCCTCGTGGTTCGCAAAAACATCTAACATGATGGAGGCAGCCTTCTGCTAATTGTTCAGCACCTGTCCCCGCCCCCCACCCCAGCGGCTCACCTCCATCACTTCCTAGCCCTTGGTCAACCACTGCCTCCCTGCTATAAATGCGATAAATGCGGGACTTGCGGAGCAAACATCGCGGCGAGCCCCGCCCCTCCTCACCACCAGCACCGATTACGTAGCAGGAGCTCCAGAAACACTTTATCAGTTGACTGGTGGGCGATTGATGCTTGAGCTCAATACTCAGATGTCGGCAGCGGGACCCCGCAGCCAGCATTTAGGGAGCAGCCAGGCGCCCCGCCTGACTCCCCGGTTTATTGCCATATAACTCCCACTGCCCCTAAAAGGCTGATCGAGAAGGGTCTGCCCGGTGGCCACTCAGACTAATGAAATCTCGCTGAGGCCCAAAAGTGGCAGTGCTCCCCTACCACCTCCAAATAAAATTAGAAGCAAGCGGGTGGCTGAAAGGCTGGAGATGACAGTGGCAGGAACACAAGCTTCCTCTGCTGCCTGACCCCAGCCTCAGGGCAGGAGGGACAGCAAGTGGCTATGGGTCAGTGTTCTGTCTCCAGACCCCTTCCAGAGGGACCCCAGCTCAAGAGGAAGAGGACACTGAGGCAAATACCTCCCCAAGCAGCCTTGGGGGTTGTGTGGAGCAGGACCCCCTTTCCCCACCAGCCAAAGGACGATGTGCACTGAGCCCCCTGGAGCGGCACTTAGCCAGGACCCAGCCTCGTGGTCCGGGAGAACAGGCCACACCCTGGGTCCAAGCCCAGGCCCACCCTCTTGGCTTTAATCTACAGCTCCCCCCCCCCCCCCCTAGTTCTTACACACTTCCTCTGCCTCTGCCGGCGGTCCAGACCCAGGTCAGGAGCTCAGAGAGCTCCGAGTCTAGAAGAGGAGGGCACAAGGAGACAGATACTTGGACGATTAATGGAGGGCAAGGTGCCTGCAGCGAGAGAAGTGCCATCGGAGGAGGGACCTGGAGGGGGAAAAGTGTAGGTAGCTCATGGAGAGGCCACGGTCAGGGCCACAGCCACTCAGAAATAATCGCCTGGCAAACGTTTGCCTGGCACTTCCCACACACCTGGGGCTGTGCAGCTACGACAGGGAAGAGGGGAGCCAGTACCCCCTGTTCTGGAGCTTCTGGCCCCCAGGAAGTGGGCAGCCTGTGAACCTGCAGGTCATGGTCCGCAACGTGAAGCTTGTCGACTGAAAAAAACGCACGGTGTGATAGTTGTGAATTAAGTTTTATTTGGGGCAAAATGAGGGCGCTAGCCCGGGAGACCGCATTTCGCATAGCTCGGAGAGACTGCTCCGAAGAGGCAGGGGGCACAGTCAGTGTATATGTGACTTTGGGGAAGGGAGAGCGTGTGCAGCGCAGCACACGTTTGTGCAGAAGGTTGCTGCTAGTCTCATGAAGGTTACAGCCAGCCACAAGGAGCAGACGTCACCACGAAAGATTTTAGTGCTTTCTCTAGATGTAAGGAGATGCAAGGACTGGGCTCATAAAATATTCTCCTGTGAAAATATCTAACGATGTGAAGGGCTGTTCTGCCAGTTTTTTTAGAGCACAGAGTGTCTCATTCCTGATCTACCCCCTGAACTCCTTTCAGGGTGACTGTTGAAGGTCAGCGGTCACAGCAGCTTATGATTTGATCCTTGTAGACGTAGATGCCAAGTGCCAATTTGTAGTTGACAAGCTTAACCTAACTCAGAGCTACTACCCGGGAGAGACCCCCTGGAGAGGAAGGGAGGGCTGGGGGCAGAGGGAAAGGAAAGGAAAGAGCAATCAGTGAGCACACCTGACCCTGGGCTGGGCGGGGTGGGGGCTCACACACCTACGCCTCTAGTCCTCACTCCGGTCCGGGGCCCGCTGCTGTTATTAGAACTGCAGGGGTGACAGAGATGATGGGGAAGAATGTAAGCATCCCACAGCTGGTAGGAAACGGGGCCAGGATGTAGCCCTGGAGCCTGCACTCTTCAGCCAACTGAGCTACTATCTAATTCTCCTATCAGAGATCAGCGCTGTAAACGGAAAAGAGCTGGAAGAGTGTCCCAGACGAGAGCCCCTGAATGATCAGTAAACAGATCTGCTCCCAGCCATCCGAACAAAGGACAGAGGAGGCTGGATAATAAGATTTTCTCCCCAGAGTTCAGCACTGTCCGTTTCTGCTGGGCTGGAACAAGGGTGGCTGGTGGCATTTCGACTCTCCTCCCGGCAGGCTTTTGAGCAACTCCTAGAAATGCAAACGCCAGTTGGGTCTTCTGAAAACCGTCACTCACAAATCTTCCAAATTTCTAAACACTCCTCACGTCCCCCAAGCCAGCCCTTCCCTCTGATGAGGGCCTGACCCTCTGGGTCTGGGGATTTCCTCACCCCCAGCCCACGGGGCAGAGCTGAGCCGCTGTAGCATCCAGGCAGGGAATAGCCTGTCCAGGTGCTTCACGGAACATTCTCGGAAGCCTCTGAGTCACTTTAGCTAATCAGATGAAGAAACTGAGAGAGAAATTGGGCAAGTATTAAGGCTGAGAAATGACATTTGTCAGCTTTGCACATACAGTCATACTAACCGTATGGTTGGGATAATGCAATCACAGGCTGCAGAGCTTGCTCTCTCTCTCTCTCTCTCTCTCTCTCTCTCTCTCTCTCTTCCTCTCCCCCTGCCCCCCAGCAGTAATGACCACTAGGGGTGAGGAGGTGAATGCAGGCTCTGTCACCTGCTCTCTCTCTAAAAGCCCAGGTAAGGACAGGCAGGACCCTCCCCCGACCCCGGGCCAGATGACTCTGCCTCGGCTTCCTAACCCATCTCTCCTCTTTCGAGCTTACATATTGTGTAGGAGGGCAGGATGGAATCAGCTCAGTTTACATGCAAACAAGCCCAACCCACGGGTATCCATAACTTGCAGAACCCTGGCATCAAGCCACAGTCTTGCCTTTGAGTTGGTTGGTGACAGTTGGTTTACTGTATTCTGAATACACGTCTTTGCCAAAGGATGGTGGGGAGATCATTAAAAATGTGTGGAAAAGAGCACTGGACCAGGAGTCAGAACTCCCGGCTGGCCTACACTAGCAAGCTGTGGTCCTAAGACAGGTCTCACCTCTGCCTGGCCTTCCATCCCCTCATCTGATGGCTGGGGCAGGTCAGCAAACCCTCAGGTAACAACAGCTCATGTGTGAGGGACTAACGCAAACACAGACAAAGGAGAGAAAACTGCTACTTTTGAAAATCAAGGTTAAAGTAGACAGTCTCCAGGTCCCTTGCCATGCCCAGCTCCATGGTTCTAAGAGCTGAGGGGATATGGCATAAGGGAGCCAGAGCTCTCCTTGGTCCACTGATAATGTGCCCAGAAGTGAGGGTGACACACTGTCCATTTCCACACACACTCCAATGATTCAAGAACAGATGCCAATTCCAATGAGAAAGTTTTATGTGTTTCACATAAATTGATTGGGTCTATTTCTGCTAAATGCATTATCCATTCACCACAGAACAACTATTAGAGTTAATAGAATTTGTAGCTAGAGCCATTATGCTCCAAGCACACCCTTCTGGGGAAGACAGCATTATTGGAAGGCAGGCTTCACAGGGCCTGGCCTCGCTCACTCAGGGCTGTCTTCTCACTCACTGGGGCTCTTTGCTTCCATCGGAGCCTTTCGCACCTGCAGGCCCAGCCAAGCTCATTTCAGCAGCATACCCCAGTAGGGAAGATTTACCCAGTTCCTAAAGAATTACATGTATCTCATCCAGTTCCAGAAAATCCTATCATCTTATCACCTGTTGGCATTGCAGGTTGGAGGTACAGAGGGAGCTGGCATCCCTGCTTTAGCCGTGGCTCTTTACTGTGTGCCAGTTTTGAAGGCAGGAGGCCCCAAAAGCATTGGGAGGACAGGCAACAAGTAAAGGTAGAAGCCCCACTCACTCCAGGGGGGACCTCAGAATAGACTTCTAAGTTCATTGTATCATTAACAGCTTCTTCCAGAAATAACCAGTGATGAACTGGGACTGCATGAATGCAGCAGGAGCAGGTCAACTGTTGGGGACCTAGACCTGGCCCAGGTTTTCTCTGTGTCCTCATGTCATCTGCTTCTGGTTACCTGGCTGGGAGAGGGAGGACCCACAAGCGGTCCTGGTTAAAATGCTGATTCCTGGGCCACACAGACCTGTGGAATCTTAATGTCTGAGAATGAGAGGTCAAGCTCTGTCTTTTTAACAAACTCACAAGGAAAACCTGGTTTGAAACAGAGTTTAGGAATCCCAGGCTGCAGCCCAACCTCCTCGATGCAGATGGGCTTGGACCTTGGGATGGAGAGGAGACGGGCTCAGGGCCACACAGCATCCTCCGAGGGTTCAGCTCTCAGACAGTAAAGGCCTCGCCTCATGCGTCTCCTCTTTACACAGCAATGATAACCACTGTCACTGAGCACTGCCGTGTGCTGGGCTCTTTCACATGCATTATCTCGTTTGCTCGAACTATAGTATTACCCCCCATTTACAGATGAGGAACTTGAGGCCCACAGAGAGGAAGTAACTTGCTCTAAGTTATACAAGTTGTGTAAAAGGTTAAAATCACATGCAAAGTAAAGTTTTCTAAGCCAAATAACATTTGGAAGGGCAAAGTTTCCTTCAAGAAACCTTGAAGGAATCCCACTGTTGAATGACTCTTCTAGAGGAATCTCTCTTTGAAAAACCCTGAACTGAAAACGTCAGTTTTTGCTTAAACAGAGCACATAGGCATCTTCACTAATATTCAAAACAGCACACCAGGCATACAATGCACCTCCACACATGTAAGAAAGCTGATCATTGCAGCTAATTTGTGTCTCTCCATGCACCCCAGCCTTCATGGGTGCACATGAAAGGCACTTCTGTTGGCACCCGTTCAACTGCAGGGAGCACCTCTTTGAGAGCTGGGCCAGCATGGGGCTGTAGATATAATCCTTGGAACCTGTTTAGGCACTGGCCGTTTCCCTGCTCAGCTGGACTGCTGTTTAACCATGTGCTGCGCATTCTCTCTTATCCACTGATTTTAGATTATCACCTATTTATAGCCAGAGTACTAGTGATAATGCATGAAGCACCAGCTCTAACAAGGCTCATAGGCCCCCAGTCACTGCGGCAGGCTCGGCGCCCTCCCAATTAGGATGTCACTCTTCATTTGGGTGCAGCTCCCTTCCCCAGGAGCTAGCACGGCTGTGCTCCGGGGAGAGAGGTAGCTTGGAACTAATTTGTGACTCACAATCCCCGTTACTCATGTTAACAAGTCCCTCCCAGAGCAAGAGGCTTTGCAAGCTGGGGAGCCAGTCAGCATCCCCAGGAGGTGGCCGACACCAAGGCCCAGGGGCTGCTTGGTGGCCAAGGGAGAGACAGCACTTCTGCAGGGACCCGGTGATGGTGACAGGGAGGAACTGAAGGCTGGATAAGAAGCCACGCTCCCTGAGCAGAGCACCCACTGGCAGCAGAGCTTCATGGGTTTTCAGACGGCCCCCTTCCCTCCACACACCCGTCTCCAGCTATTAGGCACACTCAGTGTCTCTGATGTGATCCTTACAGACTCTCCCCACCAGTCCCCCAGGAGAGACATCACGGTCCAGCTCCCAGCCCTGCCACCTACTTAAAGCCACTCACTTCTCCTTTCTGTGCCTTTACTCCTCCTCACATCCAAAAAATGGCGCTTATATTGTTAGGGCTTCCATCTCATAGGTTTGAGGACAGGAGCACATAAGTGAATCGGTGTCAAGGGCTTGGAGAGGTGCTTGACCCAAAGTGAGCTACATGAGCTGTCATTATTTTCCCCATTTTAGAACTGGGGAGACAGAATCAGAAAGGTTATGCGGCTTACCTCACCAATCAGCTGCAGAGCCAGGGTTCCCACTCAAGCCGGCTCACCCCAAAGTCTTCCCGCTCTAGCCCCATGCCCACTAGAAACAGTCCCAGATACCACCCAGCTGCTGACCGCGGTTAGGGAGAAGCTCTTGCTACATCCAGACTGGCTACATCCATCTTCTCTTTCCACGAGCAGATTCGGCTCAGCGTTCAACACAGAAAACCTCATTGCTTTCTAGTTAATGTGTTCACAATTCCCTGAATCTGTCTCCTAGAAAAGAAAAAAAAAAAATCAACATCGAGCCGAGTTTAATTTAACAGGCCTGTGCTGGTGCCTGCTCCGTGCCCTGTCCTGTGCTGGGTGCCTTGGGGCCTGCAGCTGGGAACAAGCCAAAGTGCCCCTCATGGAAAATGTTCCACCCAGAGAGGGGCCCACATAAGCCTGACATGAAGCCACTGTTACCCCAGTACAAGGGAGTCTCTGCATCCCTTTTCAGGTGTCCAAGTCTGATCACAGCTGGAATTAGGACAGGTGCTCCCACTCGCCGGCTCTGCCTTTATCCTGCCCTGGATGGTGAAAGGGTCTCCATCCAGGACTGGTGCATTGCAAATTATGCTGAACTGATCATCATATTTGAAAAGAAATCCAGTGTCCTTTGGGAAAGCAAGGAATCAACAGTGTACTTCATAACTGCCCGACCCTGGGCCCCACTGGAAAAATAGTGCAGCAGCATCGAGCTCTGGCAGACTCAAAAACGCTTCACAAACCTCCAGTCTAATACGACGTGCTGGTTGGCATTATGGCGAAGCTGCAGACAAAATGCCTTCACACCATGCCGTGGTTCTTCTTAGTAGCAGAGAGGACCCAATGCCTTTCTCTCTCCTGGCTGGCCTGAGAAAACATGTTGTTTTTCCCATTTGTTTTAGTGAAAGATTACATAAGTGAGAGACAATAAATGACCTGGGAACTCTGAGCTCAGCACACCTTGATTAGGATCATTTAGCTCCAAGACTAACAGGACACAAAGGCCCCTCCGTCAGTGCAGGTGCATTAAGCACTTGTTATTTGGGAAGTCCACTTTTAATTATCGTCCTTCTCTCAGACTTGCTTGTTCTGCCTGCAAAATAACCCTGCATCCCCTCGGAGCCTATTCAGCTCTTTGCTTGTTAGAGCAAAGCTTCAGTGATCCTCGACAGAGAGGTTTTTAAAAATGTCTCTGGACGCAGAGCTGGACAGTGGAACTAGGGGAGAAAGGCTGAAATGCTAATTCTAGATCCCAAAAGGCAGCTCCTCCCTGCTTGCCCCTACATTGCCAAGAGGAAAAGGAACAAGAGGTGGAATCACCTTAGCCATCACTGAGTCAGGGAGAAGAGAGAGGGCACAGGGAATAAATGGGCCCACCAGCGCCCTCCACACTGGGTGCTTACCACAAAGATGAGGCCAAAGAAAGCATTGGCTTCTGGGGAGGGCTTTGGGGTATACAGATAGGTATCTATTGCTTTGTAATGAACTACCATAAAAATATAGTGGCTTAAACCAACACACATTTGTTATATCAGTTTCTTTGGGTCAAGAAGGCAGGCACAGCTTAGCTGGGTCCTCTGCTTCATAGTTTCTCATAAGCTTGCATAAGATGTTAGCCAGGGCTGGGTCTCATCTGAAAGCTCAATTGGGGAATGAATTACTCCCAAGCTCACATGGTTGTTGGCAGTTCCTGGAGAAGCTGATGATGAGAAAGAGAAAGAGAGACAGAGACAGAGAAATAGGGAGTCAACTAGCAAGATGGAAGTTACAATCTTATGTCACATAGTCATGAATATAACATCCTGTCACCTTTGTCATATTCTGTTGGTTAGAAGCAACTCACAGGTCTCACCCACACTCAAAGGGAAGGGATTATGCAAGGGTGTAGCTACCAGGAGGTAGAGATCACTGGGGCCACCTGACAGCCTACCTGCAGTGGCTTTTGTGTGCCAGAGATCAACCAATCACCGGGAAGCTTTGAGAGCTCATTGTGGATTCTGATGGGCAGAATTCCTGGCAGCAATCTCAAGCCTCTCTGTTCAACATTCCACAGACAATTAAATATTCACTAAGTACCTACTGAGTGCCAGTCCATAGCAGAATGGAAAATGGATCAACAAAGAATTCTAGAGACCGTGGTTCCAACTGTGGGACTTCAGGAGAGTTAAACATTCTGAGCCCCAGTTTTTTCTTTATTCATAAAGTAGTGATAATAATTACCTGCCACAGTTCTTTTTCAGAGCTGGCTATTGTAGTGAGCAAATGAGATCATTTGCTTTGAAAGGTACAAAAGAACATGCTAATATAAAATGTGTGATATTATTATTAACATTATTAAACTACATAACAGAAAAGATTGAGCCAATTCACTTGTCCCTCATATGTTGCCTTCTATACATTTTCAGTGTATTTATAATCCTCCTCCTCCTCCACCTATGAGCTGTGCACTCTTTTATTTGGATACAAGTATGTGTTCTGGGCATATTTTTCCTTAATTTTTTTGTGAAAGTTTCAAGCACATTCTAGTTTTTGCCCTCTTAAAGCTAACCATCTTAAGAAAAAAGGGGGCAGTAATTTGCATGTTGGGTCCTTTTGTTCAGTCAGTTCCCCCAACGCAGGTGATCATCAATTTGTAGGTGAAACCCTCAAACTCCACTTGGGGGAAATATGTGACTTGAGTAAGGACATAGAAGATTGCTCCCCAAAAGACCCACTCATCAATATAAATTGAAAGAGGGTTTCTAGTCTTTTAAAGCTTGTCAAGATCTCAGAAATAATGGGGACTCCAGAACTTTCTCCAGGGACAGCTTTTCAAACAAATCCCAGGTGGTTGGATCTGAGAGGACTTATTTGGTTTGTATAGTGAGTATTGACAGTGACTTCATAATAATGTGAGAGTGTATTTTATTCTTTTAATTGTTATTAAGTGACTGACAGACTGAATGATCCAGTTCTGGGATTAATGTTCACAAGTAAGGAAAATAAGGTACAGCCTGGGCTTGTTCCGCAACCCAACTGAAAGTCAGAAAAACTCCTGGGCCTCAGGAGAGCTCCCTGAAAAAGAGGAGTATTTCTTTTCCTTCACCCAGATTTATGACTTGGAGCCTACTAACTAGTCCATTCAGTCTGTCAGCTGATAGGTTCCCTCAACCATGGGGCCAGTGGCGTGTCCACACTGCTAAGGAGCAGGGCTCGAGTGTTTCCTTAGAGACTGCAGGGCTCCCTGCCTCTCAGCTATGTGGGTGTGGGTGTGCAAACGTGAGTGTGTGCTGGTGTGTGTGCGAGTGTGTGAAGGTGTGTGCCGGCTCCTTGGGAGCCTACCCCCTCTCTGCCGTGCAGTCATGAGTAAGACAAAATTTGCCTTTCAACACATCCATTTGTACCACCGGAACGCCTCTGGTCCACTCCATCCTGTGATGTTCTAACCCTAATACAAGAACTCCAAAGGGTCAAAGCTGCTTCCTTTGAAGCATGCACAGTACCTGCAGCATGTGTGATCTCCCTCTTCTAACCCCTCAGGTGGGTTTGGTGGCTGGCGTTTGGCCTACTCTCTTTTTTCTAGGTTTTGTTTTTGTTTTTCATTTAACAAAGGTTTGTTAACTATCTTCTGTGTGACTGGCACTGTTTTAGGTCCTGGAGACAAACAGTGAACAAAATTGGCTAAGCTTCACTCTTGTAAAGTTTGCACACTAGAGGGAAAAACAGGAAACAAACAAGTGCACAGATGATATAGTTTCAGATAGTGACATGTTATGAAGAAAATAAAGCAAGGGGACAGAGAAGACAGTGGGAGAGCATGTGTGCTATAACGATGGGTGTTAAGGGAGAAAACTCAAGGTTTCGTCAGGTGTGCCTCAGAGCAGAGCCGGGATAATACTATTTGTTACTATCGTTAAGACCCCACTTTTTACTCCTGGGCTGGCGTGGCCTGGGGAACCTCTGAGGCCCCTCTACAACGTAACTACAGCTCTCATAAACTCTAGAGGCCTTGACCATGAAGTGTGTGGACACAGAGCAGAGCGTGGTAGAGAAGGGGGAGCACACCTGGGCTGAGCAGGCTGGGCCGGGGGAGTGACCCAGACACCTGCTCTCCTCCAAGGAAGGCAGGCTGAAGGCCACACACAGTTTCTAAAGAAGCATTGGAAACCCGGTCCCAATCCAGTCTGGCATTGCTGTTGGAGCGAGAGCAGCAGGACTCTCTGGTCAGTGGTGTTTTCTTTGCCAGTTGAGAGGAGATCTGTATTCTAGGAAGGCTCCATCCACATTAAGTCTGATCCAGCCAATGTCCAGCAGCCCAAGGAAGTGTCCAGTCCAATAACAAAAATTACTATATAGATAACTGCTGATGTTGGTTCGGTGGGCCCTATACATGACTAGTCTCATTAGTTCAAGGCCTGATGATGTCAAGACTCCCATCTCTGTGAGCTTTTTGGCCTTTTCCTCATGGCCACTGCATCTCCAGGTACCATGACTGCCCTCAAGCAGGAATAAGAGAGACTTGCCTCTTCCCTTCTTTTCTCTAGTCTTACATAGTTTGTCTTCTGTCTTCGGTCCACCATTTGGTCCTACTTGCTCCCCCACTGCTTCCCTTTCTGCCCTGGACATTTGGATTCCCCCCTTTCCATGTGTCCCTGTTCTCCAATTCATCTTAGAAGGTCTGGGACCCTGACCCAGGAGTCAGGACACTTGTTCTTCTATAGCTCCTAAGCACTTGGCCACTCGGGCTGCCTGCACCTCCATCTGCCCATCTGTCAGAGGTGTTACAGTCCCAAGGCCTTGTAAGGATTTCACCCTTCATGATTTAGAACCAAACAATAAGCAAAAACTAGTAAGAATAAAGCAGTTAGGGGTGCTGGCCTCCCACACTGTTGCCTCTCTCCCAGGAGCCAGTGGACCTTACAACAGGAGGTACCAGACCAGGGTTTTCTCTCCCAGGTCTGTGGACAAGAGCAGATGAGGGCAGAAATCAATGACTCTTCAGGCTTGAGTGTGGCAAGGCTGGTATTTGAACCACTGCTACTTCCCACTTAAGCCTCAGAACCAAATCCATTACTTGTGACCCCCAGATGGGTGAGTCCGCAGCACCCATCTCAATGTCAAATACTTTATTAACACAACTCTGGCCTGAAGCCAACTTGGGAATAACCAAATTAGCCCTGAGGCCTCCCTTAACTTAATTTTTACAGCTCTGCTTTCAGGATAGTGTCTTTCCTGTGACCTTTCCCCTCTCACGTGTTACTCACTTTCCCTCAGGGAGCAGGGGGCGGCTGAGAACACAACACAGATGCCATCACAGGAGCCATTAAAAACTGCCTCAGATTGCCAGGCGTCAGAGCTGTTTAGGGTAATTCAGTCCTGAAAGCAGCTTTTATCTCAACAGCCCAGATTTGCTGCCCTATTGATGGGGAGCCGGCTTGTTCAGAGGTTCCTCTTCGCGAAGGGATGTCTGCCTCCCAGCAGAGAGGGATGTGGGCCTCTGGTCTTTGTTTCCGAGGAGACCTTAGCTTTTGCAGGCATCCTGCCCATCTAGAGGAACTGCGTGAGGGTCTAGGGAGACAAAGATGTAAACGTGAAGCAGAGATTATGTGTGTGAGCACCTCTAGTACAAAAGACAGAGCTGGTATTATAATTATTGTTGTCACCCCCTCCTAACTTCTCATCATCAAAATAGAACAAGAGGGCTTCCCTGGTG
>RJWK010005787.1:22277-54480 GCA_004363435.1 Platanista minor
AAAAAAAAAAAAAAAAAAAAAAAAAGAAAATAGAACAAAAGAGAAATGACCAGAAAGCTACGCATGAGTAAACGAGGTGTGTCTCGTGTTTGTGTGTGTGTGTGTGTGTGTGTGTGTGTGTGTGTAGATGCAAACAAATTCAGTCTGAGATACAAACTAGAACAACAAGGAAAATTCATCAACTGAAAACTGTGTTGTAGAAGGAGTAAGTGTGATGTTCCCCTCCTCACTTAGTCTCTGTAACCACAGGCCATTTCTTTAACTTTTCTACATGGTTGCCTATCTTATGAGATAAACATTAACAGTTCTTCCCCCTTCCCTATCTACTGACCTAACATGGTTTTAAGAAGCTAAACTAACTGGAGGATGGAGGTGCACCATCAGTGTACTGTAATTAAGTACATTGAAATTGAGGGACTCAAGATTCCCAGTCCTGTTGGTTCAGAATCACAGCAGTATCCTTTTATCTGAGGATACAAGATACTTCTAGTACCTTCCACCATCCACCAAATATAAGTACCAAAATATAAATACATTCCAAAACTCTGAAATAAAGGGGTTTTTTTTTGTAGCTAGCTGCCTCTCAGTCTGATGCACAGAGAGGTATAGGGCCCTTCTCATGCCCTCACCCAACATTAGGTACTAAATAAGATTGATCAGAGAACATCCTGAACCACTGAGAAAGCATACCCGACAGTAGAGAGGGAGGACAGTGAATTAATATAAAACATTTATATCTGCAGCCATTTAGTAAAGGGTCAAATAGCCCGAAACAACTTAAGTCCAAGTGGCACTATCAAGAGGAAGTTAAATTGTACTTAGTGGGCTGTATCCAAAAAAAAGGCAAAATATGATGTAACAGCAAGTTCTAGGCCATGGTCAGTGGGGAGGTCCCTGAGGGGAAATCTGAAAAACGCTGCAGTCTCAGGAGTAGAAATACAGGTGAGGAGCCTGACCAGAGAGATGGTATAAAGGAGCTAATCATAGCAGATGATGTCAAGTGATTCCTAAATTTTAAAAAAATTTAAGGATTCTGGAAAGACGGCAGTGATGCCAGTAACAGCATAGTTTTTTTGGTTTTGTTTTTTTTTAATCTCTCTGAACCCCTATGCAAAAATCAAGGAAAAGTGTATCAAAACTGAAAACCCATGTATATTTACAACAAAAAATTTTTTGAAAATATATTCCCCTCCAACCCCAAAATACAAGTGAGTGAAGACAAAGCACCAACCACCATAAGACCTGCATAGTATCAGCATCTGAACAAGGGAAAGAGGAGAAAAGCAACAGGCTATCTTACAAACCTGAGAACAGGAGAACCCCCAAATAGCTGACAGGGATTTGCTGGAAATGACAGACCATCTGAAAATAGCTACTGAAACTAGGAGAGTTCTTCCCCAAGCCAGTGGTGTGTGAGAGCAAGGGGCCTTTGGTAAGATCTGAAGGAGCTAGAAGTGTCTGGCCACTGAGCATCCTTTCCAGGAAACGACCCACACTGAGAAGAAATTTCTAGGACTGAAATCAATATTGACTAGGATAGGGATAATAGAGACCACAAAAAGAGAAGACATCCAGATTCAAGTGGGGGAAAGAAATAGAGCCAGAAACATCGGAAAGCAAACTGCCATATTTTTTAACACTATATGAAAATTAAAAAAGAGTAAAGGGAGCTGTGTAAAGTTAGAAAATCTCCTGAATCCTAAAAGTTCTAGCAAATTAATTTTATGTTAAAATGCATAAGTATCAAGATCGAACCCCATCCAAATTACAATAAGAATTTTAAAAGAGCAGAGAGGACAGAATAACATCCCTACTGAAAAAATGAAAGCATACCGGAAAGACAGGCCCACAGAGGAGATAACAATTGTAAGCTATTTCAAAATGAGTTAACAGACAAGAAAACAGTGAAAATAACATAAATCATTATTATAAAAATCAGAAACTAAATGGTAGAACTCTCTAAAGAATTTGAAATAAAAGGAAAAAATAATTTCAGAAATGAATACTAAATTAGAAGGTATGCAAAAGCAAATAAACATAACAGTTAATGCCTTATGAGAAATACAAGGTGAAAAGAGAAACTTTTTTAAAATCAAAAAGATGATACACATCAAAGAGAGGCAAAGAAGATCGAACACACAGATAACAAGAGTGCCTGAAAAAGAAAACCAAAGAAGAGAGACAAAACAAATGTTTAAAGCTATAATTCAAGGGGCTTCCCTCGTGGAGCAGTGGTTGGGAATCCGCCTACCAATGCAGGGGACACGGGTTCGTGCCCCGGTCCGGGAAGATCCCACATGCCGCGGAGCAGCTGGGCCGTGAGCCCTGGCTGCTGAGCCTGCGTTTCCGGAGCCTGTGCTCCGCGACGGGAGAGGCCACAACAGTGAGATGCCCGTGTACCGCAAAAAAAAAAAAAAAAAACAACAACTATAATTCAAGAAAAATGTTCTGATTGAAACTACTTATTAAAAGAGCATATCTGTATATCTGAGAATACTGACTCATACTGAGCAATACCAAAGTATCAATATATTATAGTAGAATTGCTGTACCTTAAGGAAAAAAAAAAGTACTGTGGGCACCTAAGCAAAACCAGCTAGTGATTTATTAGAGAATGAAATTTGGGTTATCATCAGAGTTTTTGACAGCAATACTTTATACCAGAAGAAAATGGAGTAATATATTTAATATACTCAAAAGGAAAAAATATTATCAACATTCAAGAACTCAAGGAATATTGCTCCTATGAGCCCCTCCTAAGGAATCTACTTGAAAACAAACTTCAAACAACCAAAATGACTAGAGATATATCAAACATGATTGCTACGGGCATTAAACATACACTACTTACAGACTAACTAAAGGTTAAAGAGGAAAGAGTAGTATATGTAATGGCAATGTGCCCAAACAATGTAGATAGTGTTCAACTTCAAGAAATTTTAGGAGAACAGAGAGCACATATACCAAAAAAAAATGTTTTTACCGATCTCAGTTTTTATATTGATTATGGTATAGTAGTAGTATTGTTACTCTGATACTATTGTGTGTATAATGGAGGATGAAGTGAATGAGTAATTACAGAATATTCTAATTCTATTATCACCTTTGTTCTTGAAAACCAAGACTCTCAGTGTGGAAAAAGTAATACAGGTATAATATAGAAGAGGTTAAATTAAAAACCCTGTAGTCCTGAATTTGATTTGGAACTGTCAGTGTGAACTCATGGGTATTTTGTCATATAAATTGTGTGTGTGTGTGTGTGTGTGTGTGTGTGTATTTATACTGATATACATATGTATACAACATGTATATTTCCTAGCTTTGTCCACTAAAGAAACCTAGAAACAATCACCAACCCAGTAGCAATAAGTGTCTATAGCACCCAGATTTTATACTTAAAATACCTTTTTTCACTAAAAGAAACCAAAGCTTTTGAAAAACTGGCTGAGCCCAGGTCTGGGGAAGGAACATTTCATCATACCAGATAGCAAGGAAGCAAAAGAACTCAGGAAGCTACCACTGACCAAAAATGTGACAATTTGAGCTTCTAAGGAATAATAATTATGATTAATTAAAACTCAAAATATGTTTAAATTCATGTATGTGTTCATAATGATATACAAACAACTTTAGAGGATGATAGAGGACCAATTCACTTCCTTGAACACTGCAAATAAGGAGAAAGAATTGAGCATTTATCCTGCCTTTCCTATATGAACTATACCACTGGGTAACAACATAGTAGGTGAGAGGAAGCATCTCTTTATAAATATATGTCAACTAATAAATAAGGAAAAAAGTATATAATTTGAATATCATTATTTTGCAACTCCCAATAAATAAACGAACGTAGGCATTAAGCTTCAACAACTGCTAACATCAAAGAAAGACGGCAATAATCAGACATTGATCTTGTATCTAGAAGGGGATGCTACTCCATTGTTTAAAGAGTTGAAATGTTTTAACCTCACAATGGCAACGATATGTACATTGCTTTCATTTTGCCCTAATAAGGAGATCAACTTATTAATTTTCATCATGTACTCACAAGAAGGGTTACTTTCTCCAATTTATAATAAAGAATAGTGTCATATACATTTATGGATGGTGAATGATTATATTTACTTGGATTTTTGGTCATTACTTTGCCTCACAAGATCTACGGTGGCCATCAAAATGGTTCAGTATGCCACAGCTCCCATGAAGTTCAGCTCAGTCAACAGATATGGATGAAATTGAGTTCCATGGATCAGAATAAAAATGGTATATAAGATCCACAAGAGCCATTGAGCACGCTTCTGTGGCACAACCATATAGGCCTTTGATGTGAGGCAGATCCTTATTATTGTGATTAATAATGATAGTTGAGAACTTATTTTCCTTTGTATCACGTTTTATTTCTTTGCATTCAATTGAACAGATGAGATGGCTTAGCAACAGTAATAAAACCAGCACGATCACTACCTAGCCTATTTTTTTTAACATTGTGCTGTGTACTACTAATTGATTTGTTTCTTCTTGGAGGGTGCTGCAATATACTTAAAATGAAACCCAGTGCTTAATGGATTTTTCTTTAATCAGCTGTCTATAACCAATCAGTATTTTGATGTTTGTGGGTTCTTTATATAATATAGCTGTGATCATTAAACTAGGTTTCCAGTGGGTGGTATAATTAAGAACAAGATAAAGCAGTTCTTGTCTTTTCTCTCTCATAAATGAGTTTTAATACAATAGTTGTTTTTTTGTTTGTTTTTTAAGTAAGAGAAGAGGAAAGAGCCAGGTTTCCTCCCTCCCCTGTTCCCAATCCAAGCTCCTTCTTGGGGGCCATTTAATCCTCCTACAGCTCCACAGAGCCTCAGGGATCAATGTAGACTCTCAGCTGGGGAAATGTGAGGACACTTGAACTCTCAGACTGGCAACTTGGCGTCAAGCTCACCTCACTGCTGGTCTCACTGTGACCTTGATCTTCTCTTTAAAGACCAAGATTTTCCCTTGTTGCTTATTACCCAGTCTCTCTCGTATGTCTGCTTGCTGATCTTGTAAACATTCCAGTTACCAGATTTCCCTTTTGACACCCCCCTGGCTCCCCGTGGCCTCTCGGGGGACCAGAGTCCTGACACTGAGCACCTGTTTTCCCTGGTTTGTGCCCATGACCCCCTAAAGCGCACACTCTGCTAGGCTAAGCTACTGTGGGACTTTCTGAGGCTGAGGGTCTACCTACCACATACCCTGACCAGACGCCTCTCCCCTCATGGTGACTTGCCTACTCTCTGGTCCTGAGCAAATTTGGTCAGGTTTAACTGAGCTCTGGGCTCATAGATTTAAAAAGGGGGTGGGGGGAATAAAAACAGACTTGCAGAAAGGTTCCATGAGGATTTCATGGTGATTGTAGCACCTTTTCAAGTCTTGAACTTAAACTCAGAAGATCTGTGTTTAACTCCTAGCTTGACTGATTATCCACTCTGTTTACAGCAGGCTGGCTCTCCTGGAAAAGTTGTCATATAATGCAAATATTGTCCTCCCTCTACCATGGCCCCAACCTAGTATCTACTAATCTGAATCTTCAGGGCCCTGGAATCTGTATTTTTAAAGGTCCTTAGGTGGTTTGGGAACCACTGAATTCAGATATCTCCAAGGTCCCATCTTGCTGTGGCATTCTGTGATGTCTATGAGATTCCAAACAGAATGAGCAAAGAGAACCAACAGGATGAAGCTTTAGTAAGGCAAGCCCACACACATCAGAAGCAGGACAGCCCTTCACAATGGGCAATAAACTCAGAGAACCCATACCCCCAAGAAGTGCTGCTGGTGGGACACAGAAATTAATTCCAAACAACTTTGGGCAGATTTATGAGAGTCAGAGCCATCCAAGGGAGCAGGGAGGACCACCATGCCTCGAAGGCCGTGGGAGCAACAGAATTCCGGCTGGATGAATCATGGGTTTGACCTGGGATGACAAATCCTCTATTCCCATGGAATCCACTTTAGAAAGAATTCCTGCTCTGGACCTTTCCATCAGCAGTTGCTGAAAATGAAAACAGAATTTTGTGCATAGAAACCACCTGAGACTAATATATGTCCACTGAGTTGGGAAAATACTGGTCCCTTTATTGAGAAACAGCCCTAGAGTCCCTTCTTTATGGACTGGGGAACATAAATCTTGAGATTGGGTGTCTCTGCTTCCTTACAGTCAAAAACTGAGCAGGAAGTTACACACTTTTTAAACTATATTCACTATGCATCTCTAATGCATAATGTTGTTCTAAGCACTTTGCTTAGGTCATCATTTAATACTCACAGCATGTCTAAGTACTAGGTGTTATTGTCTCTACTTGTTCAGATTAAGAAATTGAGGCTCAGAGAGGCTGTAGAGTTTACCCCAGTTCTCATACCTCATCAGAGGTAAAATCCAATGAGAAAATTTGGCCCATCTGGATCCAAAGCCCATTCCCCTCTTCCTACCCCATCAGATGCCCAACTTGGCCAAGAAGTAGAAGCCCACCCTCTCTGGGAACATCTCAGAACCTTCAGAACAATGTTAAGCGAGGCTGAAGTTAGAAGAGGGTCCTGCTGAAGGACATGCTCTGGTAGGGTGCCGAGCCCATGCCTTCCTTGAACTGTCTTCCTCAGCACACTCTTCAGGGGAAAAAAATACATATTTATATTTATATCTAAATTCTTTAATTTCCAGGACTGAATTAACTAAGTGAACCGTCATGCTTCTGCCCCAGATTGATAAGGCTGCCCCCAAACCCAGGCTGCTTGCTATAGGCACAGACTGAACCTGCAGAATAGGCTTCAAGGAGCTAGAGATCACGGGGAGGAGTGTATTTTTTAGCTTCTTTTCTGAGCTGTTCTTTTTTTCCTGCTCCTATCGTCATCCCCAACTCACTGAGTTTAAATTCCTAGGTGCTGTTGGCGGAAGGATCCATATACACAGAAACCCTGTCCGCATTTCCCATTGTCAGGAACAGCACCAGCCTTGGGTGCAGGCAGGTGTCAGCGACACAGCTCACATTTTTCGAGTTTTGGACTTTACAATGACCTTTCATACCCCTCGCTTTCTTTAATCCTCATGGCAACCCAGCCCCTTTCACAGACAATGGAACATGATCAAGGTCCCGTAATCAACAGTGATGTGGCTGCTTCCAAACTCAGATGTTCGTGCCAATTTCAAAGCCTGAATCCTTTCCGCTTCTCCCCTCTGGCACAGCCTACACATGTGATTTGAACACTGGAGAGGGTGAAAGGACATCTGGCCAAGACAGCTCTGCTGAAATGCCTCCAGTAAAGAGTTAGTCCTTTGAATTAACAGGTTACCCCTTATAATACAAATAGATGAGAAAATTAGCAATCAGCCATTCACACCAAAGATGAATGGATCACCTTCTTGCCCTTGAAACAACCTGCAGAAACCAAATAGAAACCAACATCTTCATTCGAAAAAATGAAGCCAAGAAAGGTATTGAGTAGCTGTATGCATGAGAACCCCAACTAGAGCTTCGGTCTCCCGACCTCAGCTCTGGGGGAGTGTCACAAAAGCCCACCACAGCCAGCCCAGTTTTCAGATTATCAAGACTGCCCAGTGTAATCTCAATCTGATTGCTAATAATTAGCAACCCAAATTAACCTTTCATTTTTGCATCAAGTTAGCTGAAGGTCATCAAAAGAATTTTATGCTTTAGCAAACAATACCATATACACGCAAATGAATTTTTTCATAATTTTCTGTAGGTAGAATTCGACTTAATCACTTTAAAGGGAAATAATTTCTTCAATGTTATAATGAGATTTTTGTATTTTAAGTAAAAGTGATTTATCAAGAGCACATTTTTTTGGAAGTTTTTATAGGTTGTAAACATGTTAAAATTCCTGCCAGGATGAAAGCTGACAAGTCCCCAAGGTCCAGCCAGGCTCAAAGACAGAAAGTTTGGAAGGAATGGCCCAGTGGCAGTGGAGGGGTGGGGATGTGCTGGGTGTTCCTGAGGCACCCCCAGAAGGCCACCTAAGAGCATTGGGTGCTCTGGGTGAGGACAGAGCACCAGGAAGCGGTGAGGGGCTTGGAAAAGGATGTGCACCAAAGGCAGATGTTACCTGTTTCCCATTTTTTACACTCTCTGTGACATAGAGAGCCTGAGAGCTGCTTCTAATGCATTTCCAAACCCAAACAATGTGGGGGAGGAGGGCATGGAGCCGACTCTGTGTCCACTTTACTCTTGATCTTCTCCAAGCTAAGAAGATCCTGTATGCAGATATCAAACTTTCAGAAGCAGGTTAGATCCAGTCACGATAGCACAGATTGAGCACCTGTTCTTTGCCCAGCACTGTGCTGGACTCAATGAGAAACGAGGAGAAGAGCTGGCCACTGCCCGCCTGGCTCACCTGAGAGGGGTCCTCTCTCCCTCCTCAGAACCTTCACAGTGCAGTGTTAGCCAGACCCTCTTGAGGCTCTTTTTCTGTTACTGTCCTGTCTTGTTGCATCCCTTTGGGTGTCCCTTTAGTAGGCTGTAAGCTTCTTTAGGCCAGGGTCCAAGTCTGCTCCATTTGTGTCTCTCCCTTAGTATCTATCTGGTCCAGGGCCTGGCACACAGTAGATCCTCAACAGAAGTTTCCAGTTCAAATGACTGATTAGTGTTCCCTGCCCCGACATGGGTGCCATCTTGGAACGTGGGTTTGGCCTCATGGAGCGGACAGCTCAGAGGCAGCAGAGGGAGGCCCACGGAGGAGGGAGGGCCAGGCCAAGTGAGTGATCGCCTTTCCTCTTGTGTGCAGTTCACTGGCTGTTCACCACATGCGGAGCCAGTGGGCCCCACGGCCCGACGCAGGCCCAGTGCAACAATGCCTACCGGAACTCCAACCTGAGTGTGGTGGTGGGAAGCGAGGGCCCCCTGAAGGGCATCCAGACCTGGAAGGTGCCAGCCACCGACACCTACAGGTGGGTATGGGGGAGGGGGAAGGCAAGGGGCAGCTCCACCCTCCCGAAGAGGACTGGGGTCCTGCCGTTGGGTGCATGCCTGCTCTCCTGGGGTGCCCGGGCAGGCCAAGGCTCCGAGGCCACAGACTCTGGCCCACGTTGGAGTGTAAGGGCTGGAAATGGGGAGATTTGGGATAATGGAGTATGGCAAGAAAAGAAGCTGTGTCCTCTGTCCACAAGGAGCCCACAGACTCATTTGTTGGAGATGATATGCATGCGTGCACCAGCTTCAGAACATTCTTTAACTTTATTAATAACTATATAATTATAGTGGGCTGTTCTTTGAACGTCATGCTGTTCAAATGAGGCAATGAATGTCAAAATGTCTGGGAGACAAAAGTATGATACACATGAAAGATGATTTCTTATGCTTGAGCCTCCTTTCCTGGGCCTTCATTGTTTGCAAGTAATGCAACTATTCTGGAACTCTTATCCCAGGCGCAACCCCACAGTGTTCCACCGGAGCCAGGCCAGGCTGGAGGGAGGCCCGACTCCAATGGGCAGTCAGCTAAGCGAAGCTAATGGCAAGGCCTAGACCAGTGGCTCCTAACCTTGAGCGGGCATCAGAATGACAGGAAGGCCAGTTAAAGCAGAGATTGCTGGTTCCACTCACGGAGTGTATGATTTTATAGGTCTGGAGTGGGGTCCAAGAATATGAATTTCTTTTTTTCATGCTAAACATTTTTACATTAATGAAGCAAATATGACAAAACACTGACATTTATTGGATGCAGGTTGAGGAGGGAGACACCAGTGGTACTCACTGTACTCATGGTATCCATCCATATTCAGTCATTCACCGAGAATCTGAATTTCTAGCAAGTTCCCAGATGACGCCGATGCAGCCGCTGGGTTAGCCACAGCCCATGCTGTCATCCCCACTCAGCTCGATGCCGTGGGCAAGGCCAGTGCCGCAATCCTTGTTTTACAGTTGAGAAAACAGAGGCTAGAGCGTCAGGAGCTTCCCACGGCCACGTGGTCAAGAAATGGCCTCCAAGCCCAGACTTCAGAGACGCAGCTCTGCAGAGGTTCCTCCCACCGCACACGGCTGGGCTGCGTAAACAGGAAGCATCATAATCATGCTGTCATTTGTGCAGATGCCCCCTAGAGGCTGAACACAGTGGGAAGTGAGCTGCTTCCCCTCCCGCAGCCCCCAGCCCCCGGCACATCCTCAGCTCCCTGGGAAGGAAAGGGGCTTCTCAGGTTGCCCTGTTTTCCGCACATTCCCACCTCTGGGACTTCAGTGTAAATGCGTTCCGGGGAAAGCCCTAAGTGCTTTTTAAATGACATTCTGGGCAGGAATGCAATAACAAGGCTTGGCTGCAATCAGATTAGCTGCTCCAGGTCCCACATATCCCTAGTAAATGGCCAAAGACCTCCGGCTACCCTTGGCCACGCCATACTGAGCTGGCCGGGCCTCCCCTTCCGACCTGGCTGAATTTCCAGGGGACATCCACTGTCCTAGAGAGAAGGGGATGCATGTCTGTCGAGGACCCACTGGGTATTCCTCCTCCTTTTCACAATGAGGTAGATGTTATTACTGTTGTTTTTATCCATATTCCCTTGTTTCCGAGTGAAGAAACGTGTCCGGAAGCTTAGCAATAGATCTAAGGCCACTCAGTCAGTGACAAAGCTGGAATTTGAACCCAGGACCCTCAAAGTCTGTTGGTTCTTTCCATTAAAACTCCCACTCAGGAAACAGGAAATGGAAGGGGGCATAGGAGTCATGCAGCACCCACCTCCAGGAAGCCTCCAGAAATGAGAGCCTCGGAGGGGAGGCCCCACCGCCTGAAGGGATAGTGGCCAGCCCAGCCCTTGGTGCAGATCCCCACATACAAAAAGTAACGTGAAGAACAAGGCAGAGGAGCTGTAAGGCAGACAGAGACCTCAACACTTACCCCCAGCAAGACCCATTGTCCCATCCCTGCCCAGGGCGACTCCCAGGCTAGACTGACTCGAAGTCCTCTGAGATTTATGGAGGTCCTCTTGAGCTGCGTTCCTCCTGAGATAGTGTGAATCAGAACCACTTCCAAATTCGGGCGGGTTATTTAATCTCTTGAGACTCTGTTTCCCCACCTGTAAAAGGCGAAGGTTGGGGGTTGCTAGCACCTGCCCAGTTGGTTGCAAAGATCACGTACAAGTGCCTCGCACATGCCCTGCACGTGGCAGGTGCTCCCCAGCCCAGCTGACTGCGGAGAAATCCCCTGGAGTGGTGTCAGGCAGTAGCCAGACAGCATTTCCAGGAACAGCAGTAGTTCCTGACTTCTCTGCTTCCAAGGACTTTTTTCTGACTTCTTCAGATGGGCCCTGACTTTTGAAAGATTTTGCCTGCCCAGCTACGCTTATTAAGTAATAATTAATTCATTTTCCTATTTTTTATTAATCACAGCCATATCTAAGTCTAGCCAGGTTTCTGATCTGTGTAAATTGCCACAGTATAACCACCTGTGTTGCTACAAGCCCAGCCTAAATCAGAGAACTGTTTCCATTTCTCTCTTTGGAATATTGAGACTAGCTCCCAGCCCCCAGCACTGCCTGCTGAACACTCATTAGAAACACCCTCAGGAGCCGTTTTTCTGTTGAAGCAGGACACTTTGAAGTGCCTAAATTTGTAAAGGGGAATTCTGATGAGGACTTTTTTGAACTGGCCTGAGAAGCACCATATCAAAATGGAAGAATCAAACCCAAAATTTGTTGGGTTTGGGTTTTTGTTGTTGCTGTTGACTCCTTGTTTTTTAACCCAACAAAGACTGTTACAGATATTCCTGACCCTCACCTCATCCTTGACCCTGGATGAGGCTTGGGACTTGGACAATAATGTCTACTGGTCACATAACATCGCATCAATGAAGCAGACCATTTAATGATTTACTATACAGACCACATCGAAATGTCCCCAAGTCAGAATATCCAGGTTGAGAAGTCAGGTGCTCTTTTTCTGGAAGATATTTTCTCCATATTAACTAATTCTTATTTAGTAAGTGCAGTTCGTCTAGTGAGACAAACGTAGGACACACAGGAGGATGGATGTAAAAGGTTCTTGAGAACAGAAAGGTTGGAAGCATTCCTTAGGGAGTCCATCTATTCCTGGAAGAGTGTGGAGCTCAGCTAGTGCTGCCTGGCTGCAGCTTGAGGCCTGGCACGATTATTGCTACAGTCAAGGTCTCTACCTACTGATCAGAGAGGTGAAGGAAAGCGAGCTCTACTTATCAAGCACCTACTGTGTGCCACAGTGAGACGTCATTGCCTGGGGCTTGCTCAGGGATGCATACAGGTAAAAAAAAAAAAAAAATCTTTTTTAAAATTAATTTTTATTGGAGTATAGTTGATTTATAATGTTGTGTTAGTTTCTGCTGTACAGCAAAGTGAATCCATTATACGTATACATATATCTGCTCTTTGTTAGATTCTTTTCCCATATAGGTCATTACGGACTACTGAGTACTAGAGTTCCCTGTGCTATACAGTAAGTTCTTATTAGCTATTTACTTTATATATAGTAATGACAACACCTCCACTCTTAATTAACTGGTCATTTACCCGGTGTTCCTCTCCCATCATCTACGCTTTTGTCTACTACCACGAAGAGGGAGAGGAAAGACAGGCCAGGAAGGAGACAGCAGGCTAAGGTGGGGCTTTAGGGGTAAAACCTAAATCTCCATCTCCTCCCCCCGCCTTGCCACACACACACACACACACACACACACACACACACACACACACACACACACTGCTTTCCTGCCCTGGGCTTCCCCTTCCCCTGGAGTTGCCACTTCCTCTGTCAGAACAGGAGAGGTGTCCATACCTGCTCCCCTCCTGCTTTGCACATCTCAGTGGACCATATTAAGCACGTAGTAGGACACTATGCCTATATAAAGAGGTATAAGATCCAGTTTCTGCCCAAGAGGAGCCCCAGTCAGTGGTAGACGTAAGAACAAAGCATTTCAGTGTGATGTAGAAAGTACTGCAATGGAGGTTTACACACAGCCCTGTGTCAGAGGCCAGGGGAAGGGCCTGAGTCCATGGATGGCTTCCACAGGGAGACAGAAGCCTGAGTTAAGTCTTGAAGGTGATAGGGTTGTCTACGAAGACGAGGGGAGGGCCTTCCCGGTGGAAGGAGCCCCTGGGGCAAGCCAGGGCCTGCAGGAGCTGAAGCAGGACCTGGCCCTGAGGCTGGAGCCTCACCTCCCGAACACGTTCAGCTCCTTCTGGTACCAGCGTGATGGTGGTGGTGAGAGAAGCAAGTGAAGAGGCAGGGAGAACAGAGGGAAGGCTGGTGAGGTCATGCAGGCAAGAATCAAATGGGGCTAAACCAGGGCAGGGGAAACATGGTGGGAGAGGCTGAAATGTTTGGGAGGTAGAATCGGCATGATTGGAGGACTGAGTGGGTGGGATGGGAGCGAGGGGGAGCAGGCAATACCCAGGAGGCTAGCCGTGCGTGGGGGACTGAGGAAGCCAGGACAATGAGCGACAGCTCCTGTCCCAAGGAGCCTGATTGAGGAGGACAGGCAAGGATTAGGGTAACAGTGAGAGGGACACCTGATCTGGGAGATTTCCAAGTCTTGGTTCTGAGTGCCCATGGAGGTGGGTGGCTAAGGTGGATCAGAACAGGAGCGTGGATTGTGGGGTGTGTGCCGGGGCAGGAGCCTCAGCCTCCGCCTAAAATGGACACACACACTGACTGAGTCCAGCTCCAAGGCCCGGGGGGATTTAGTGCGATTCGGTGTGTGACACCCCGCGCAGGGGCAGACGCATGCAGATGCCAGCCAGCCAGCCTCTCGCTCTCCTGACTTCTTCCCCTCTTCATCCCTTCTCTCCCTCCTCCAGCCCACCTGCCTCTTCTCCTGCCTCTCCAGGGTTCCGTATCCTTCCCTGTCCTCCTCCTCCCCCAGCTTCCCACGTACACACACACAAATACACACACACACACGCGTGTGCACGTGCCCACATGCACACAGATCGTCTATAAGAACATTCGTCAAGCACAGCCCACAGCTCCTGATGACAGTTCTCACATGGTTCACTTGTTCCTCAGACATCACGTACAAGAGGTCTCAGATCCCAGCTGGAGCCAGCAAAGCCCACCAGCCAACCTGGGCCACAGCTGTTCCTGACGGCCTCCATCACTGACACTAGTTTCCTCACCTGGCTCCACAGACCAGCGCGTGCAGCTAGATGACACCATCATTCAAATCCACAAGCGGCCACGGAGCACCTACTGCCTGCCTGGCTCTGAGCCGGGGTGGTGTGGGGCAAGGGGCCTCCGGTTGTCTGCCAGGCACTGAATAGATGCTGCAGAACTTGTAGAGAGGACTGAGCCTCTGGAGCCTTGAAGTCTTTGCAAAGACCACAGGGCAGAAAAGTTCAATAACAGTCCACAATGCCAATAAAGTTCTAAACAATTGTAGAAGAGAGTCACAAGTCATGATTCATTGCCAGGGTAATTGTGCAGATAGCCATAGCCATGAAGAGCACAGAGCAGGGAAGTCGAGGGAGGGGGCAGCAATGAGCAAAGGTCCATGAGCCGCAGGCAGAATGAAGTTTGGGTTCAACTTCTGACACAATGTATGACCTTGAAAGTGTGCTGCCCCTCCTCTACAAGGGCCTCATCTGTCGAAGGAGGGGTTGGAGAGAGAGGTCACTGACATCTCTTCCAGCTCTGATACTCCTGGGTCAGGAAGGTGGTAGGGAATGAGTGGATGATGAGTCTTGCTCATTGGTGCAAAACTGGAATGGAACTGGGGCAGCAAAAGGAGCACACGCCTCCACCGCTGACCCCCGGGGGTGTCGCCTGATGGCTTGCGTGACCCATCTGGATCATACAACTATGTACCTGCACAGAGCTCTCGCCCTGACCAAGCCCTGCACGTAGCCAACATCTCCCATGCTCTCACAGCAGCCCTGGAGGCAGGATGGATATGCAGGGCGGACCTAACTATTCTGATTTCACAGAGGAGGAAACCGAGACACAGAGGGTGGAAGGGACTCACTCAAGGTCCCACTGGGTGTTAGAGGCAGAGCCCAGAGCAGGTGTGGAAGAGAAATGAGGTGCTTCCTGCTTCCCCAGGTGGGGTCCCCTCACCCCTTCCCCACCCCCTCCTCCGCCCCCCGGCAGCCCCGCCAAGTGTGCCGCCAACACCACCATCACACTGCACACCAGCTGTGCTCTCCTTTCTGGGTCCAGCAGGCAGCCACTTTGATTTGCGGCTAATTCTTTATTTTAAAAAGATTCACAACTCAATTACATCAGGTAACAATAGATCACAGTCAATAATACAAAACGCAAACCCAATAAGCATCCATTCTGACTAGGGGACATGGATTTAGATGAAGACAAACAAAAAAATTACAGCATCAGCTCGTTGAGAGCAGTATCCTGTAACTTCCAGTAAATTGGAATCACTGCGGGTCATTTTCCCCACTTGAGTGGCGAGTATATTAATTTGTTGTCATTTGTCAACCATCAAAATAAGTTGTTTATAAGGGATGGGAAGAGGCTTCAAAGATTCAGGCTGAGGTTATTATTCTGGCACAAGTTTGTGTAACACAATTCGTACAGTTTGGGGGTCTTCAGAAGTGCCAAGGCTGGCCTTATGCTCCCACTGGCTCCCTGTGCAAGTAGGTCCTGGGTGAAACTGAACTCCCTTGACCCTGGCTTCTCGGCCACACCCTGCTCCACCTATTGCCCTGCTCTCTAGAATCCGGGGCCTTATTCACTCACCCCCTTCTGCCTCTCAGAAGTCACCCCAGGAGAGGAACAGACAGGCTCCCCCAGGGGTACATTAGCACAGCAGTTACTATTTGTTACTCACTAGCTACCCTCCAGGGGCTGAACTAGGCCCCTTATAAGGGGCATTATCTCATATAACTCTCACAACAACCTTTTAAGGTAAATAATCTTATCCCCCTTTTATAGATGAGGAAATTGGAGCTCAGAGAGGGTACATAAACTACCCAAGGTCACACAGCTGGCGAGTAACAGGGCCAGAACCAGGAGAGGTAAGCAAGGTGCCTTGGACGCAAAAGTTCAGGAGGCTCTGGCTCTCAAGGTTGACCAAGTGCAAGGCCAACACCTGGGCAGGAAATGTCTCACCCAGTTCCTGGCCCTGAGTGACAGAGTTGGATTTGGATCCAGGTCTGTCTGCATCCAGCCTGTGCTTTTATCACTGTGGCACAGCCCACCCAGGAGGAGATGGGCCTTCTAGTAGCAGCTAGAAGTTTCCAAAGGAGTGAAGCTCTGTGGTCAGATTTCAGGCCTCACAGGGCTGATGAGGGAGGCACTACCTCCCCTACCAGTAGCCCAGGTGGGCAGCTGCCAGTCCCGTGTCTTTAAGCCAGTGATAGTCCAAGTGGAAACGTGGGGCTGAGGCCATCACGCGGGAAAGCAAACTCCAACTGCTGACACCTGGGTGCCAATCTCTACTGTCTCCTTTGGGGTCTGTAGAGCTGACCCCAGCCCAGAGTTCCCCCTTGCACTTGGCAGCAGTTTGTGATCTTTTCAAACCCACTACTTACCCTCATGAGGCCGGGGGTCCTTGTCCTCTTTTCTTTCCTTGGTAGGGGAAGCTGAGGCTCTGAGAGGTTAAGCAAGTTTCCCCAAGTCACACAACCAGCAGAGCGCCCAGGGTATGACTCAGAACTCAGGGCTCTTTCCATCCACCTCACTGCCAAGAACTAGGTCAAGACCCAAATGGGGCTGGAGTTCAGACTTGGTTGGCGGCAGAAGAAATAGGAAAGAAGGCTTAGAGAGGGGGAAAAAAGCATGTCAGGAACAAACAACTTCTAAAATATAACGCTTTGGCTAAATTTCAACACGTGAGAGAGTTCAGAATGATTCATAATGCATGCAAATGACTATGCAAATGATGCAGAAAGGATGAGAGGGGTACAGCTTACCTCTCAGCCATAGCAAGAGTGGGCAGGGTGAGGACTCCCTCTCGGGCAGCAGTTTTCCAAACCAACACCACCTTCAGATTGAAACTACTTTCTTAGGTAACCTGCCAAAGCCCCAGAACCCTGGAGGGGCCAGCAGGACAGATGTGGCCCGTCTACACCCACATTGCTGTCTCTACACTCCACAGAGTCGCTGGAATGCCCAGCACCACCCCGGCCCCAGGCTTGCCTTCTCTGAGCTAAATAATTCTGCTGCTTTCCTTTCACCAATGAGCCTTCCTTCTTCCTCAGCCTTTTAAGTGTCCTTATCACCTCTCCTTTTCCAGTGGGTCAGGAGCGAGGGTTTGGCTGAGGGTCTGAGTGAATTAGGATGGGCCAGTAGCTTCTCAGACCACCCTCGTGCATCCATATAACCTCGCAGCAGCATGTCGGAGGGGAAATGGGCTCCATAAGGGGAAATGTAGAGCTCTGGACCGGGGTTTGCCCCGTCCAAATGAATCCCTGTGGGCCTCAGTTTCCTCATCTGCCAAATGAGATTGCTAACAGCTACTGTTTACAGCTACTGAGGGGATGCCCTATGCACTCCCGCCTGGCACATTGTAGGATGCTCAGGAATTGGCCCTACTTCCCTCTGCAGAGCTACAACGCCCCACCTCCCCACCCCAGCCCCTGGGTTTCCTGCCTCTTCATTCACATTCACACAAGCCTGACTCGTGCCCTCCACCTCTTTCTGCTTGTTTGGGTCCTACCCAACCATCATCTCCACCATGAAGCCGACTTCAGACCCGCACCCCACACGCCCCAAACCAGCCAAGGCCTCCAGCACCGCTGCCTCAATGTCTGTCACGGTCCTCTGCCTCTTTCCCGGGCCCCGAGCACCTGATGGCCCTGATTTGTGCCGAGGCCTGCCACTTTCTCGGGGCTTTCACCCATTATCTCCTTCTGATGTTGAACCTTCCCGTGCCCCTGTGAGTTCGGAAAGGAAAGAATGGTCCTTCTTTGATGAGGGAAGGATCTGGGACTATGAGAGGACACACGGCAAGGAGATGGTTCACTCCTCACATGGAACCCCAGAGCCCTTTGGTCCCTCCACTTTGCCTCCCCGATATAACCACCCCCACAGGGAGATGTCATAACTCTGTCTCCCCAATTTCTTTGGGAGCCGCTCGAGGGCCTGGAGCCCATCTCCCGCCTCCTCTTAGGCACACGGCCTTATGCCAGTTTGCAACGATCTCCTATCGGTGCTGGGCCCCGGAGACAGGTCAGTGGGCTCAATTCTCCCTCGCTCTCTACAGAGACCTCAGCTCCTCACCTGCCACGTTAGCCATCAGCTGGCCCTACAGGCTTGTCTCTGCAGAACAGGCCCGGACTCTGCCTTAGGAAAGCCTCCGGGAGTCCCCTCCCATGCTTGGCACACAGGACATTTCCTAGAAGTATAGGTGGAGAAGCCGCCGTGTGCACGCGTGTGTGCAAGACCATCTTGCAGCTCTCCCTGGAAGCTTTTCTTCAAGGGCCTTGGATCTGAATATGCAGGGACTTGAAAGCCCCCCCCAGGTTCCTCCCCCTGGCAGCCGGTCTCTGGGGAGGCGTGTATATTGGGCACGCGAGCTATCTTTACGGCACACCACTCTTCTGATACGGTTCAGCAGTTGGGTCCTTTCTCCCCCATCCTTGCTTGACTTCAACTCAACAACCTAAGAGGCAGCAGAAATACTCCCGCATTCCCACTCTCTGGTTTTATTTTCATCATGATTGGTTGGTTGCTGTCCGCGCACACATTGCTCCAGAAGGAGTTACTGGCGGGATGCGAATAAACGGTCTGTGCTCGTAAACACCGCTCTCCTCAATCATTCCACGTGGGACTCCTGTGTCTAGACCCCGTGGGGAGACTTTAAAACATTGTACCAAGTCAGTTACTGCTCCTTCTCCCAATAAGAATAAGAATAAATACTTAGTGAGTGCTTCTTACCTGCCAGCCACAATTCTGAGACTTGCGAGACTTCATTTCTTTAATCTCGCCACACACCTGGGCTAGAAGGTAGATTTTTCTTATCCCCATTTTACAGACGAGGAACAGGAAAGTTCAATTACTTGTCTAAGGTTGACCACATGAGTCCTTTGCTCTTGGACAGGGAGAGGAGTCCATGACAGGAAGCCCCAGGTATTCACCCCAACAGCCCACATTAATACAGGCTCCCCCTGGCCTCATCTCTTCTCTCTCCCTGCTCCCCTGCCCCCTGCCCCCTCCCTTCCTCTCTTCTACCCCTTACTAGTCCTTGACCTTTCCTAGCTCTGTGAACGAGGCATTCCCCCCGCCCCTCTCTGAACCTGACCGCCCTCTCCTGACAGTGGAGAGAGGACCCTCTTTGTTGACCTCACGGGCTGCTGCAGGGGAGAGACCTCCAGCACGAGGGTGGTGCGCTTGGCCTGTTAGGAGCCGCTGGGTTGGCAGGAGGGAAGTCAGTCTTCATTCCATGACAGGAGCCCATGCGCTCTGTCCTGTTGCAGCATATCAGGCTACGGAGCCGCTGGCGGGAAAGGCGGGAAGAACACCATGATGCGATCCCACGGCGTGTCTGTGCTGGGCATCTTCAACCTGGAGAAGGGCGACGTGCTGTACATCCTGGTCGGGCAGCAGGGGGAAGATGCCTGCCCCAGTGTAAGTGCCCAGAGCGGGGGTTTCTCCTCCACACTCACCAGGACCCACACAGGTCCCTCAGAGGACACAAACACTGGACACACGCCTTCAGAGACCTCACGTGCGAAGATAGCAGGACTCACCCTTTGTTCTGTCTGCAAATGCTCCTCCCTTTCCAGGGCCATTTGGGTATATGAGAAAGGGGGTGGTGTGGCTTTGGGGGCCACACATCCCTACAGGCACTGAGGCTGAGGCATGGGTTTCATGAGCAATCTTTAAATCTGAAGAGCTGAATTCTGCTAAAATGGGCAAATGGTTGCTCCTCTTAGCACAAGTGCGAGTTGAAGCCCACCGCCTGAGCTTTCTTGCGAGGGCACCGTTGTCTTTAGCCATATTATCATAAACAGGAAAGTACCAGACTAAACATGTCTTGTTCAGCTCAAAATCACAGACTCATAGCCACATATATGCATATAATACCAGAGAAAAAGTTCTGAAAGATACAGATAACAGTGGTTGTTTCTGGAGAGGGGACTGGAGTTGGGGGTGCTTTGTCAGTAATGTCTGATATTGTTACAAAAACAATGCATTCACATATTATTTATTATTTATGGGATTAAATTTTTTTAAGTGTTTTAAGCACAGACTCAGAGCCGAAAGACCATGTCATCCACTACCCCCATTTCACAGATGAGAACATGGAGACCACAGAAGTGATGGGACTTGTCCAGAGCCACTCATAATGCAGCACAGAGACTCTGGCTCCTGTTTTTGCTGCCCCAAACTTGCTTGGGGCTCAGCTTCTACAGCCTTTTTCCCTTTTCCACGTATAACACATCACTTGACAAGCCAGACTGTCATCCTCTGTAGCCCCAGAGACAACCCTTCATTCCGGTTCCTGACCCCACTGGGGTGTCCAGCTGTCAAACAGGGAGAGCTCCAACAGCAGCACTTAAGAAAGCCAGTAGTGGTCTAAAATGACCAGGAAGGGGAGACAGTGGAGACTAATAAAGCAGCAGCCATGCCTGTTTCCTGTGCTGGGGGACGCAGGACCCTGGTGGTGCTGGCTGTCTTGATGGGAACACAGCACTCTGCAGGGGGTTCTCTGCATTGGGCCAGGCCACGCCCTCACCTGAGGGTGAACTTCTGCCACTGGGTGGGCCCGGGCCAGGGATCTGGGTTCTAGGTCTCAGGACCTAGGGCTCCTTCCCCAGAAACTTGATTCAAGAGCAGAGCTGGAAGACAGGTGTGGGAACAAGAGCTATGAGAAAGCAGTTCAATTCCACAGAATAACCTCAAGGCTCCTAAGAGCCAGGCCCCAGGCTGGGAGCCAGGAGTAAAGTATGTGCCCTACCCCCAACCCCACCTTAGAGGCTGAAAACAAAGCAACAGGAGTAAGCTGCGCAGGTGCAACCTTGTGTGTGAGAAATGTCTGGACTCTTTTATTTAGCAACTATAATCAGGACTTTCCAACCTGATATAATGTGTTAAGTCATTACATTACCAGCCGCTGTAATTTTCACAGGAATTTATTGAGTGCCAATGTAATTCTTTCATCTAAGCAGAAAGATTGCGTTGACTTCCTCAAGGAACTTTTACTTGACTGGATTGTCATCAATTACGTCTTTTCACGGGACTGAGTCCTTCTTTTTTAATTCAGTTGTAATGTACTTGTTCCTCTGGACTGCTGCATTTTATCATTTTATTAATCAACCTACTTGCTCTCAAACCTTGGATATGCGAGGGAAGTTCCAAAGAAGCCAGGGACAGAGGGCAGCCCCCTCTGCTGGTCAGGTCGGGCATAGCATGGGCATGGGGTAAATAATTGGTCTTCCCAGTTGCTCCACACCTTTGCCCCTTAGGAGTCATTTGAGAAAGGGAGAAAGACATTTTACAGGCACTACCTCAATCTCCAGTCCTCCCTAGGCCGAAAAATGGTGTCTAGAGAGGATCTTCCAGAGAATGAAGTGGACCCCAAGAATTAAACTGCAGGCTTTGGCAGCTCTGCTGCTTCTACTGCGTTTCTGCGTGGAGTGGCTCTTCCCGTGTGCCTGGCCAACCCAAGCCTGGGATGGGCTCCAGCTGCTTGGAACCACCCCTCCCCCCCATACACACACACACACACACACACACACATCCATCCCTCAGCCCCTGTCCTGTACACTGTAGGCTGTTTAGCAGCATCCCTGGCCTCTACCCACCAGATGCCAGTAGCATCCCTCAGAAATGACAATCAAAAATGCCTCCAGACATTTCCAAACGTCTCCATGGGAGCAAAACCATGGGTCTAAATGTTAGCTTCCACCACTACCATCACTCACAAGGCAAGTATTGTGAAGGGCCAGCCCACACCCACCCAGTTCCCAAGTCTTTCAAATGTATTCAGCAAATATTTATTGAGTACCTACTACACGCCAGTCACTGTTCTAGGACCTGGGGAGATATTCATGAACAAAAGGAAGATCCTTTGCTCTCATGGAGCTTACATTGACTCCAGGGGAAGAGGGAAAAACAGACAATAACTAGTAAACGTTAAGTTCCTCAGGACACCCAAAAGAGACAGGGTTAGGGTGAATAGAAGTAGGGTGAAGGGGCGTCAGGTGTGCTGGAGTTCAGAGGCAGGTTGCAATCGTAAATAGAGTGGTGAAGGGAAGCCTACAGAACAAAAAAACAGCTGAGCAGAGTCCTGAAAGAGCTGAGGGACTGAACCAGAAAAATAAGTGGGGACTCCAGCAGAGCAGAGGCCGAATCCCCAGGCGGGAGCGTGCCTGGTGTGCTCAAGGAACAGCCAGGATGAGTGGATGGAACAGGAGGGAGAGTAGGTGAGAGATGAGGGAGGGGTCATGAGACCGGGTCAGGCCATCAGAAGAACATACTGAAGCCATAGGAGGGTTTTGAGCAGAATAGTGACCTAAAGCGATTTGCGTGTTAGCTCCTCTGGCTACAATGTGGAGAACAGACCACTTGGGCCCTAGGGAGGAGTCAGGGGCAATGAATCTAATGGCTATCGCATTAATCCAGGCAAGATGATGGTGGCTTGGATAAAGACAGTAACAGTGAAGGTGGTGAAAAGCAGCTGAATTCTGGGTGTATTTAGAATATAAAATCCAAGAATTGTGCCCGAGGCACTGGAAGGAATGAGCTGCCTTCACGAGAGCTGGGGCCTGCTGGGGAAGGAGCAGGTTTACTGAGCTCAACTGACCTGGTAGGCAGCCAAGCGGAGGCTGCTTGTGGACAAGGAAGACAGGCCACTGGAGTTCAGGAGAGAGGTCTGGAAAGGAGATACAAATCCGAGAGAGATCAGCATAAACTGAGACAGGTTGAGATTGTCTAGGGAGTGGTATAGATGGAGAGGACTACGGGCTGAACCCTGCAGACCCCCAACATTTAGAAATGGAGGAAAGAGGAACCAACAAAGGAGGCGGGGAGGGGGGAGCCAGGGATGTAGGAGGAGACTCCAGAAGTCAGGTCAAGAAAGCGAATCATGGAAAAGTGATCAGCTCCTCCAAATACAGCTGTGGACCCAGCAAGATGCAGACTGAGAAGCGAATCAACTGTTCCCCTCCCCCCACCCCATTCAAAGAAGACACCTGAGCCGCTGGGGCAGCGGAGAATGCGCTGACTCTGGGCTCTAGTTAGACAAAGGCCATCCTGCAGCCCAACTGCTCCCTCCGGCAATCTCCAGCCATCGGCAAGTTTCGTTCAAGGGAAAAGGGTATCCCCAAGGGGTGGGGGCCCCACTGCTGCCAAGCAGAGGAGAGGAGGCAAGGGAGCAGGGTCGGAGGGAGTGGACCTTCTTGGCACCACTGGTTCGCACTGGGCAGCTCCCCAATTTTTTTTTAGTTATTTATTTAGACGTTTCAGCTTCATCGGGTCTTAGTTGCAGCATGTGGGATCTTTCGTGGCGACGCGTGGGCTTCTCTCTAGTTGTGGCACGCGGGCTTAGTTGCCCTGTGCCACGTGGGATCTTAGTTCCCCGACCAGGGCTCGAACCCGCGTCCCCTGCATTGGAAGGTGGATTCTTAACCACTGGACCACCGGGGCAGTCCTGCATCTCTCCAATTAATAGAGGAGGGCAGATCCAGACAGATGGCCCAGCAAATCTCCAGTCAGGAAGTGAGACTGGACACTGTCTTCTGTGCTCTGCTCTGCCTACCTGGCAGCACACATTTCCATGCCCTGTCCCTGGCTCTGCCCTCAGAGCATGCCCCTTGCATCTCAGGCCCTCCCCAGGCAGCGGTTAGCAGGGCTTCCTTCCAGCAGACTCCATGCCACTTGGTCCCCACCCCAGCCCTGGATGGCACTGCACATACCCAGGAGAAATGTCAGCTGTCCACAGTAGCAATTCAGACCCTTCCACCCACACTAAAGCCACTCTAAAACATATCAAATCATTTCCATCATTAAATCCGAAATGCCAGAAAACAAATTGCATCTCAGCTATTTATCTGGAAATTTCTCTAGTGCTCATTCCCGGCACCCCTGAGTGCTTTAGCCTAAGGAGTGGCTCAAGATGAATTGCCATGTCCACTGGCTGGTTACACAGCAACATTCGATGAAGATTTGATGTTTTGTTGGCTTTTTTCTATTAAGCAAAAGAAAAGTCATTTTCCTCCAAGGTCAGGCTAATGCGTGGAGAGTTCGTCTCAGCTGCTGTGACCGACAAACAGGGTGGCTAGTCTTGAAAGGCTGCCCTCTTTATTCAGGGATTCCAGGCTTCTGGGTCACGGGAATTTCCAGCATGTCCCCAGAGACTCCCAGATGCCTGGGCCCACACCAGGTGGAATAAAATCCGAGTTTGGCCTCCCACTGTTTTCTTCTCTTTACAAGATACTTCAAACTGCAACTTCTCAAAAAACCTCAGTGGCTCCTTGCTGCTTAGAGAATGAAGTCCAGCTCCTTCTCTGTTTGTCTTCAAGGCCTCTGTCCAGGATCTGACTGTCCAGTTAGGTTCCCTCTACCCACTCCCATTTACACTCCCGCCAGCACTGTCTTACCGCACGGGGCCTTTATCACCCCCTCTTCAGAATCCAGAGGATCCTAACAGGTCCTCCTGGACCACCTGTCTGTCCTCAGATGGACTTTTCTGAGCCAGAGAGACTCCTTATACTTTTCCCCCCCAAATACCCGGCTCACCTCCTTCCCTCTGGGCTCATGGTGATCTCCTCCCCTGTAATGTCCTAATTTTCTCCCATTCTCAGTGTTTAAAAATCTCCCCATCCTTCAAGGCCCAAGTGAATGCCACCTCTGCCAGGCAGTCCTCCCTGCTCACCAGTCCAGCAGCAAAGCCTCACTCTCCCTCCTCAACTTCCCATGCATTTTCTTCGAAGCTGTCCCTGTGGTCCTTCTCCAATACTGCCCAGAGTGACAGTTATCTGTGTGTAGTTTTTGTCTCCTCAATTCAACGGCAAGCTATTTGAGAGATCGTCAGACCCTATCTTTAAACATAGAAGGTCTGTGCTGGGAGGTAGAGAACCCTGGGCACAAACCTGAGGTGCTTTTTATTTCTCCAGACAAACCAACTAATCCAGAAAGTCTGCATTGGCGAGAACAACGCGATAGAAGAAGAAATCCGCGTGAACAAAAGTGTGCACGAATGGGCAGGAGGGGGCGGCGGAGGGGGCGGAGCCACCTACGTATTTAAGGTGAGGTCTGGGTGCCAGCTTCCCCAGGGCAGCGCCTTCTCTGTGTCCTGGTGTTGGATCCTCAGGACGGACCTGGGAATGAAGCACCTCGGGTGCTCTTAGCCCCATTTAAAGTTGAGGAAACCAAGGTCCAGAGGGAATATAAGTTTCCCTGTCTGTCCAGGAAAGGACAGGCCCTTCTCATGCCGATATGCCAACTAGATTTCACCACGCAGACCTTTGCCATCCTGCTTTAGAGTCCCAGAGGGTCCCACTGTGCCCTCCTCTGTCCTAAGGTGGACTTTTCTGATGTCATCAAAAATAGGCAAAGTTTTCCTGCTGGGTCTTCCTGCAGGGACGGTGATGCTGAGGGCTTAATCTTGAAGTTGTGGGGATCAGAGCAGAGACCCCTGAGCGTGCAGGGGAAGGAGAGAGGAAGGAGACAGACGAGAGGGACCTGCTTCTGCACACCAGCTGCCAGACCCCTGAGGCTAGAGAGGAACTTCAGGAAAGGGGCTGTAGAAACAGCCTCCTGGTCTTCAGATACATTTCTATCTCCTAGGGCTTTTGCTTCACGTACTGAACCTGGACTAATACACGAGCCAGGGGTTGGAGAGGATTGGAAGAGCTGATGCATTGTTGCAACATGAGATCAGGGCCCTCAGACCACTGAGATGTCACCCACTGCCCAGCAAACACTCGGCCACATTTAAATATTTTAATTGCTCAGGGGTCTCCAGAGTGGGAGCCCCACTCGGTTTCTCAATCTCTGAATGTCTCCCCTGGGCAGATGAAGGATGGAGTGCCAGTGCCCCTGATCATCGCGGCCGGCGGTGGCGGCAGGGCCTACGGAGCCAAGACAGACACGTTCCACCCAGAGAGACTGGAGAATAACTCCTCAGTTCTAGGGCTGAATGGCAATTCCGGAGCCGCAGGTAAACCGCCGCAAGCCCACCCTTTCCCAGAACATTCTCCCGGGACTGTGTGAGCTCCGGCTCGGCCGGGAGCCATCACACACCTGTGGGCATCTTAGTCGCTGGCCCTTGAGGTGCTGGGAGCTCTGGATATTGGTACCGGCATCAAGAGAGGAAGGGCAGGTCACACGCTGGGGACCCAGAGGCCCCCTTGCCAGCACGGGGTTTGGACTTGCAGAAGGTCACTGAGAAAATGAGGCAGGCGGCAGCAGTCTGACCGCCGACCCAGCGGTCCCCGGGTTTTACCAGATGCAACTGGATGTGAGCAAGTGGAAGGAATCTGGGCAGAGTCAGGACCCCGGGCCCCTGTGGTTTGTTCGTACTTCCGGGCCCCGGGCTGCCAGTGCACCCATCTCCTTGCTGGAAAATCTTTTTCTGGAATCTCCATGGTTGGACTCTCTGTCTCATTAAGGAGAGGCAGCAACACAGATATAGGGGGCAGACACCAAAGGGGATGTGAATTCGCTGATTCCTCTGAAGTCAGCCATTCATTTTTGTATTTTCTTTTCTCCACAACCAGATCGAGGGAGGATTTTTGAAGGCATTTAAGATTTGAGGTTAATTAAAATAAATACTCAGACTTTCTCTTCAACTGAGAGAGAGCTAGAGATAGAAGGAGGAGAAGCGGTCACAGCGAGGAATTACCGCAGTGATACTTACAGTGCCCCTTGCATCCGTCCAGCATGTAATAAATTACAAAGCACTTCCACATCTACTATACATGTGCTTTTCAAAACAGCCCTGTAGGGTTTTCCAAACATAGCATTTCATTTTACAGAAGGGTCCACAAGCTCATTGAAAGTTGGTGGATTTTTTTTCTCAAGATGGCCAAACTGTTTCGTACTTAATCCGTTTTTTAAAACACTGTCGTTGCTGTTTTTATTTTTACGCCCATTGTTTTCTCTTCCACACATTTGCTTGAAGGCTGCAAGATAGAGTGGGGGTCGGAAACCAACTTAGCTAGCTGGGGACTGTGCAGGATGCAAGGGTACGGTGCTCTGGGCAGGGGAACGAAGGCAGACCTGGTATCAGGCCCATCTCATCCTAACTTATTCGCTAAGCTCACGGCCCCGAATAGCCAGCAGAGCCCACTTCCGGCTAACGGCGCTGAGGGGCCTTCCCTCCACCACGTGACATCAACCACCTTGACCGGCCCCATACCCACCCTCTGGCTGGCAAAGGGAGGCCAAACACTTGGAGTCCTGTAGCTTCCGAAGCTGACAGAAGGTCCTCACGACTTGTCCAGGACCTCATTTCAGCTCTGCTTGTCTCTGTTCCAGACCCAAGCTTCTTCCTGACCTCGACCTCATTTCCTGAAACCTGTCTCCCTCTTTCTAGTACCATAGTCATCCCTGTCTGCAGCTTTCCCCACCTAGACATCCCTATGCTGCCCACTCTGGGTCCAGAAGAACCTTGGCCACAAGTTCTCCCACAGGACCCTTCCGGGAAGGTTGACCGTCCTGGGCAGGTTAACCCTTATGGTTCCAGCAGACACACGCACAGCTGTTTCTCCGGGTTCCCAACTCCCATCATCTGCTGGAGCAGAAAGGACTTTGGGGTCTTCTGGAGTAAACTGCCTCTTGAAATGTCACACGAAACAATATGGGGAGACAAGGTGGGCGTCCTGGAATTTCCAGGGCCTTGGGAGAGATGTACTGTGGTCTGCCTGTGGCCTTAAGATACAGTTACGTTCAACCTAGCTCTGTAAAGAACATTTCGTTTGCAAGAGCTCAGAGCAGGCCCAGGCGTTGGGAAGCACAGCTCCAGCTGCTGCCCCTGTAGCCAGAGCATCACCACCTCCACCCACAGCACTCTTTGCTCTTGACCGTGGAGCAGCTCCTTAGAAGCAGGCAGGCAAGACACTGCCTGAACGTCAGAGTGTGAGGCCTTCTGCCTGTGTGTGCCCTGCCTCACAAACGGCCAACGATCCCTCCACTTGGCAGTCTGTAAAATATTTCATACACTCCCTCTCTTCTTTGATCCTAACATCCACCCCATGAGGTGTCTCATTATCTCCAAGTGACAGGTGAGGAAACCAAGTCTCAGACCGGGGAAGTTCTTGCCTAGTAGACAATTAAAGCACTTTGGGTTATTTGGTGCCTTAATCCAGGATTCCTGCTAGGAATTTCACTGCCGTGACCTCGGCAGGGTTTTGACAGTTGGTCCTGGTTCTCTGAGATGGGAAGCAGTTAATGAAACGAAGGCTGGGTGCTTCAGGAGGTGGCAGGCATAGAGGAAAGGCAGAGGCACGAGTTTAGTAGTCGTGCTGCCTGTCCCCTCCACTTCCCCCGTCCCTCACCGAGCACACTGCCGGGCTTTTGAGCCAGAGGCCTGACAAGAAGCTGGGGTACAAGGTGCTCCCATCGGGACATGCACGACTGTGGCCAGAGCAGCACTCCCTCGGGCAAAGGACACGCTTGGCCGTGGACTCTGAAGGCCCCAGGCCCCACTGAGGACAGGCCCCCTGGGCCCTGGACAGGGGCAAGCACCCCTCGAAGACACCGAGTCCTGCTTCCTTCGCCAGGCCCAGCAGCTGCCCAAACCCAGCCAGCACCCTCACCTAGGCGTTTCTCCGTCTCTTCCCACAGGTGGCGGAGGTGGCTGGAATGATAACACTTCCTTGCTCTGGTCTGGAAAGTCTTTGCTGGAAGGTGCCACCGGAGGACATTCCTGCCCCCAGGCCGTGAAGAAGTGGGGGTGGGAGACCAGAGGGGGTTTCGGAGGGGGTGGAGGGGGGTGCTCCTCAGGTGGAGGAGGCGGAGGATATATAGGTAAAGATGATTCGCGTTCAAGGTGTCACTGCCCTCCCCTCTTAGTCCTAGGCACCTCACCTCCCTGTCCTCTCCCCGGCCCCTGCCTGCACGCCCCTGGCCCACCCCCAGTGTGGACTGTGATGTGACTATGCACGCCTTCCTCCCTCCCAGCCCCACCAGACGAGCCAGAGGCAGGGTGTTGGCTTTCGAGCCAGCATCCTGCCTCGAGGTTTCGATAGGACAGCATCAAGATCCCATATGATTCTTGATCTCCCCAAAGCCCATGGTAAAGGGGCTTTGGCTTCCCAGCCTCTTCTCTGGGCCTCCCCCAAGGACGCACTGGCCTGAGAGCCTTGGAGGCCAGACTCCTCTACCCTGTGCCTCCCTTTGGATGGCCTGGCCCGAGTCCTTGCCAAGCCCGCTCCCTGAGGACCTGGTGTGCAGCTTCAGGCCTCATGGACTCCCCACACTCCCTTTCCTGCCCCAGCCCGCCAGCTTCCAGAAGGGCACCATTCCCCCTGCTGATGGGTGCTTGTCCTGAGGGCAGCTGTGGGCAGTCCCAGCCCAGCCCTTCAGCAAGCAGCTGGCCCCTGGCCCCAGCTCTCCTCTGGGCTTCAGAGCAGAGCAGAAGAGCCTTCTGAAGCTGAGAAGCATCCCCACAGACTAGGACACCATGCATGCACGCGCTGTGATGTGCTATCCGTGTTTTGCTTCACGCTGTGTGTGAGATGCTCATGTTGACCAGATGCTCTTCCTTTCCAAGCCGGGGGTGGGTGGGAGGAGCCCAAGGGGAGGAGCCCAAAGATAATTCAACCCCCACTGAAAGGAGGGACAGGAGCCTAAAGGCACAGGGGCCCATCCCGCCTGCCCCAACGCTGACCGGATGGGACAGGAGAGCCACTCCTCGGTGCTACTGCCCAGCCAGTCCTGGAAGAGGGGCCGAGGGGCCAACCCAGCCCGGGGAGACTAGAACTCTTCCTACTCTTACTTACATGGACTGCTTCCTGGTGGGGGGCGGGGGGGGGCGGGGGTGCGCCCAGCAGAGTGGTGGAGACCCCTCCAGCAAGAGCTGGCCTAGACCTGGAGGAGAAAGCGGCCCACACACCAGGCTTCTACTGAGCCGAGCCCCAAGTGCAGCCCCTGTGCCCTGAGCCTCCCTTCCCTCCCCACCACCCCACCCTCGAGGCCCCTCCCTGACCCCGCTGCTTGCCCTGCTGATGCGCACGTGTGTCGAGACTTGGGCACCCACCTCTCTGCGTTAAACTCTCCTCTGGTTTGCCACAGGTGGCAATGCAGCCTCAAACAATGACCCCGAGATGGACGGGGAGGATGGGGTTTCCTTCATCAATCCACTGGGCATCCTGTACACCCCGGCTTTAAAAGGTACCCCCTCTGCCAGGTGGCAGAACCAGCTTCCTTAAGCCAGTTCTCCCTCCCAGCTAAAATTCCAGGGCTACTGATGTGAGTCCAGGACACAAAGGTGTGATCGTGGGTCCGTTGCAGGCAAGTCCTCTTAGTGGTCAAGTTTTCTGGAAATCAGGATGCGTGATCTGATTTGAACACAGAAGGAGAAGACTGGCCAGCCCTAGAAAATGCAACAGTAATAAGCCCGGTACCTGTAGCAGCCAACCTAAGTGACCCTCGTGTGGACCCTCCCACTTGCCTGCCTGTCCTCTGTCTGAGTTCCCCTCACCAGATGCGTTGTGGACTTTGCTGCACAGGCAGCGCTCCCAGTGGCAATGGGATGTAGGAGCAGGGACAAGAGAACCCGCCCTGACCAGCTGGAGACAGAGCACAGAGCCTGGGGGTGGGGTGCAGGGCGGCCTCTGCCCGAGGCTGACCCTCCCTGCTTCTCACCAGTGATGGAGGGCCACGGGGAAGTGAATATTAAGCATTACCTGAACTGCAGCCACTGTGAGGTAGATGAGTGCCACATGGACCCCGAGAGCCACAAGGTCATCTGCTTCTGCGACCACGGGACAGTGCTGGCCGAGGACGGTGTCTCCTGCATAGGTAAGGGGGTGGGGGAGGGAGCCCAGAGCTTGAGCCACAGCTGGTTTCTTTGGTTCTGGAACACCTCAGATGCAGTTTTGTAAACTTCCTGACACCGCTGTCTGCCCCCAGCACCAGTCCTCTGATGATGGGTAGAGGGACCTGTGTGTGAAAGGTGGGTCACGGCTCGGGAAGCAGTCGCAATTCACCTAGTCCCACCCCTAATCCCGGATGCGACCCCTACATCCCCACCAGGGGACCGGCCCATCTCCACTGGACACCCCAGCGCCAGGGACCTCAGTACTCCTAAGGCACAGCGTCCCATCGGGGAGTCACAGAGCCAGACCCGTTCCTTCCAGCTTCCACTCCTGGGCTCCCTGCTCACGATGGCCCTTCAGGCGCGGCGTCTGAACACAGCGCTGCCGTCCTCCTCCTCAAGTCTTCTCCGGGTTAAATAACCTGTTTATTTCCATCCATTCATATGGGACACAGGTTTATGCCTCCTGCCCATCCTGGTGTTCCAGTTGTCAATGTCCCTTTTGAAATGCAGTGTCCGGGCCCAGGCACGGTGCCTCCACGTGGTCGATGCCAGTGTGCACCCGGGCCCTCCCTCCCACGCGCTGGGCCCGGTGCGCTCGCGGACAGAGGATCAGTTCAGCCTCTAGAGTCTAACTGACCAGGACACTCTGTCGCTGGGTCGTACCAAGTTTGTAGTCATCTAAGGTGCCAGAATCTCTTCTACAGCCACTGTTGGCTCACCTTTCATCCTCATCGTGCACATTTGGTGTTTTGGATCAATATCCAGATTTTGATATTTATCCCTTTTACATATTCTCTCCCCACAAAAGCTACTGCTGAAAGTTGTAAAAGCAGGACAAACCTGCTTCCTGCCCTGGTCCTCTGAAAAGGATAGTGGTCCAGGTGTCCAAGGCCGGGGAGGGTCTTTCTGACTTGGGGCCAGCTCAGAGGAGAGCCCATGTGGTCATTGGTGCCCCGTGGGGACCTGTCTTCTAGTGTCGCCTACCCCGGAGCCCCACCTGCCACTCTCGCTGATCCTCTCCGTCGTGACCTCTGCCCTTGTGGCCGCCCTCGTCCTGGCTTTCTCCGGCATCATGATCGGTGAGTGTCCCAGAGCCCCAGCACTTCCAAAGCGGGGCAGGGAAGGCAGATCTGGCAGAACAGAATAGCATCTCAGGCTGTGCCATGGATGCTGAGGTTTCACTCTGAGTGGCTAGTGATGAGGGCAGCCCAAGCCAAGCCAAAACAGAAGGCCCCCTCACGCCACCCCCCTGCACATCCCTGGTTCCTAGGAGCCCCTGATTCTGAACCTCAGCCCTGTGCATAGCCTCCTGGTC
>RJWK010005788.1:0-26625 GCA_004363435.1 Platanista minor
ATTGTAAATGTAAATTTACATTGTAAGTCAACTATGCTTCAATAAAAAGTTTGTTTTGGGAAAAAAATTTCTATCGACAAATATAAACATTTTTTCACATTGTAAAATAAAATTTAAAAATAACACTTTTATTGCTAATTCAACCTCTTTTCACATTGTTGTGGAGCGGACATCTTAGAGAGACTGGATTATACTGAATGGAACTGCGGTGCGTGTGCGGGGTGTGGGCAAAGAAACATTTGCCTGTGAAAAATTTTTCCTGACTTTAGTGACAGCTGGCACACCACGGTTGAAAGATCAAGTATTGGGCGTGTTGAGCTATGTGTAGTTTTCAGGAGGAACATGATTCTTTATGTCTGTGATGACAGTTGCACAACATCACGGGGGCACCGGTGGCATTTCTCGTGTGGCACGTGCATCTTATAAGCATGGAAGTAGCACATTTTCAGCAGTGGGTTCTTCCAGTGTGAGTCAGCCGTGCAGCTGACCAGTCAGCTACTAGTTATAGAATACTACTTTGTGAGAATGGTTGTCGGCAACAAAAAAAAGTCTGCCTGACCTCAGCGAGAACTAAAGCTGGGAAGTCAGCTTTGAGAGAACCGTGCTTGTAGATCACGGGGTCAGATGAAGTGAAGGTGCTTTGTGGACGCCATGTGGTAACGGGTTCCGTCACTGCTAACGTCTCTGTGCAGCATGCCAGCCCTGGGCCTGGGGTGCACATTACTGACTGTGTTACAACTTGCTCAGAGGGGTCAGACCAGTTTGCAAACAGGAAAGAAGAAACTTCTGGAAAGTTCATTTGTCAAAGCTTCCTGGTTAGTTTGAAAGCATTCCTCAGTTGTTCCTAGCTCAACTAGTCTGTAAAGATTCAAAAGACCCAGGAAGGATTTCCTTCTATTTTAAATATGAGAGACTGCAGTCCATTCCAAAATGATGAAGTGTGTGGGTGATTATGTTCTAACAGTCAGGAAAATAAAGTGTTATTGTAAGGATGACACTCAGATAATAATACATAAGCTAAAGGGGTAGAATAACTTTGAATAGTGACTTGTTTCGCTCCGAGGGCCTCTGCATCTTGAAGCATCACTAATCTTAAAAAAAAAAAAAAAAAAAATCACAGGGCTGGAGTTCTGCTTTTTTAGATTTCCCAGTTTTCTGATGATGACTTGTGTCTCATTCCTTCTGCTGAGTCTGTAATCCAGTGTTCCACTTTGCTTCTCTCTGTTCTCTGGTCCTAGATTTAACATTTATTGTTATGACTTCCCAGTTGTTTTTGAAAGGTGACTTGACGATGTTAGGCGTAAGTGGAAGCTGTATTACACCCTTCAGATTGATATCATAGCATGTAACTTTTAGAACATGAGTATGGCCAAGGTAGTGTTTTTGATATCTTAAGCAGCTCCTTAAATTCCTTGGACATCCCTGAAATGGATGCACATGCATGGTATCCAGGACATAAATGACATGTGGTTTATGCCTTTAAAAAAAGTCATCCTGGGACTTCCCTCATGGCGCAGTGGTTAAGAATTTGCCTGCCAACGCAGGGAACATGGGTTCGATTCCTGGTCTGGGAAGATCCCACATGCCGCGGAGCAACTAAGCCCTTGCGCCACAACTACTGAAACCCACATGCCTAGAGCTGGTGCTCCTCAGCAAGAGAAGCCAACTCAGTGAGAAGCCCAAGCACCGCAACGAAGAGTAGCCCCCGCTCGCCACTACTAGAGAAAAGCCTGCGCGCAGCAATGAAGACCCAACGCAGCCGAAAACAAATTAAATTAAAAAAAAAGTCATCCAGGCAAGCTGCCCCCCCAACCCCCATTGTCATATCCGAGGTCTTTGCTCTTAAAATGGGTACTAAGCCTGTTTGAAGGTATTTACGAGGAAGATGTGAACTTGGCTTTCCCTCCTCATTGTTAGCGGTGACTTTGGTCAGTTATTGTGGATTTTTAGCAATCACTTCAAGTTAGGAAGATTGGACTCTGTGATTTTAATATTACAGTAGGCTTAAAAATACCTATAAAGGCTTGGCTCGTAGATGACGCTTATATTCTTAATCCTTTAGGTATGCAAACCACTCCCTATTTTCATAATTTAATCACTGAACACATTTGTTTAAGTCCCAAGTTAGTAGTGAGAAACCGAACCTTTGAATTCCTTTTACAGGATAAACTTGTTCCTGATCTTAGGAGAATTGTGGTTTGTGTGTTCATGTTTATTGGTAAGAATTTTTCTGGGCTGGGTCATTTAAAAACTGTCAGTTTCCAAATTTTCCATGTGCAAGGTTGTTGTTGGTTTTTTTTTTTGGTTAAAGATAAGGCAGAGGGAGACCCTAGGCTAAGGCACTGTGACAGTTCTAAACTGCCTGAGAGTCGGTTGTTAAGTGGAACTAGCCTTAAAGCAGCTGGAGAGCTTGTAAGCCTTTTGTAAGCAGCTGCATCATATCAAATAACTGATCTGCATTAATGTTAGTAAGAAAAGCAGACCGATTAGTGTCTTTAAGTGTATTTGTTTTATGAATCTGGCAAGACCAACCTTCAAGCTGTGTGACCCCTCCCTGGAGTAATTGCCCTGTGGGCATGGGTAGCATAACACCCTACTGAGGGATCCATAAAAAGAAACTCAGTTCCTACCCTTGGCAGGGAAAAGAAGCGTCTCAAAATGTTATAGGAAGATTTTTTTTCCCCTACTTTCCCATTAGCTTATTCTCTTAACCTAGATGCTGTCCCATCTGCAGGAACAGAAGGGGGAAAACATTCCATGAAACATTTTGATTGGCGGGTTAGTAGGAAAAACACTGTAATATTTTAAAGGACAGCTGAAGATAAATGGAAACTTAAAAAAAATTCATTGGTAGATATGCTGCAGGTCATATGTACTGGATAGCTCAAATTAGTTTTTGTGTTTGAGTTAATTTATAATTACTATCTCTTTACACATAAGACCTGTTAAAGTTATTTGGGGGTATGGGTGGAGGAAAGGTGGGTACAAAAATGAATCTATATTCAGTCTCCGTTTCCCTGCCCCCTAGTCTGTTTTGTGTTTTGCGTTTTGCTCTTGCTTCTCTAGTGATGTTTTCCCTCCCCACGGTCATGCTTCCGATCTCCTTGGACTCAGGGTAGTGGATGCATTTTACTTCTTACCTTCAGCCCTTGGCAGCATTTGCTGTGTTAAGTCACTCCTTTGTTCTTGAAGCACTCCTTGCCCAATTCTGAAGGACTGCTCAGTTCTTCCGCAAAAAAGTTAGTCTCTTGTTCACTAGTCTTATCTCCCCAGCCAATAATCGAGGTGGAAGCTAGGAGATCAGGGGTGTAACACATATAAGGTGCTGTAGGCCTTTAGAAGACAGGAGGGAAACTGGAGGACCAGGTGTGAATTCCTGGTAGAAGCCGCATTGAATTTTTTTTTTTTTTCCTCTTGTTTAAGTGGCTTTTGAGATGCACTTGGCACGGTGGGAGCTCAATACTTGAATGAATGAAGGCAGGGTTTAAACAAACAGATTGGGTCCAGGAAAGAGGAGTTTCAGTGTAGGAAACAGCATGAGCAAAACAGTCAGCTGAGTGGGATGATGGAGCTTTGAAGGTGAAAATGAATCATTCTCTTGGCCAGGGTAGGGGTTGGTGGGGGGTGGGGCAGGAGGAGGGCAAGGCTGCAAATGCCAGCCAAGGAATTTCGGGTTGTGTTTGTTAGGCAGTGGGTGGAGTGGAAGGACTCTGAGCTGGAGCGGCTGGAAGCATTGGGAAGGTTAATTCGGCAGCAGTGTGTTGCATGGGGTTAGAATGAGGACAACCTCATTTTGGTCTCACCTCTGGACTCTTCTCAGGCATTTTGTCCCTGGAGGGGTCAAGTCCCAGCCGCTGCCTTCCTGCTGCCCTGGCTCAGTCCTATTGTCCTTTGGTCACTTCACCTGAACCACCTGGTCCCATGACCATTGACTGTTGAATTCCTACCACCTTGCGTGCACAGCATATCAAGTAATAACAGCCTTAACTCTGGTCTCCTGATAACATGAATACTAATGCAGTAACCTTGGAAGAAATCTTGGTACCTGGTGAGAAATACAACGGCGTGCGGGTGGAGTTAACTCGAAGCCCCAGATCCCTGAGCAGGAGCAGGTCTGTGATGTAGGAAAGTGCGTGAGGAGGGTGTGGACCCTGTGAGCTTGGTGCCTTGGATACGATTAGGAATAAGGGGCTTAGGGTGAAATCAGGCCTCAGTGTTTGCTTAAAACCCTAATTCATGGTTCCCAGGAATGAAAAACATGAGGCTTGACTTTCCTCTCTTCCTCTGAAGGATTCCTTTCCCCCATATACACAAACTAAACACACCTTCCCCCAAACGCCATATTGACATCATAGTAGCTTTTTTTTTTTTTTTCTCTAAAAGAGGAAGTACTTCTAAGGTCAAGTATGAAGGAAACATTTTGAAAGCACTTCTTTCTGTCCAAACCTTGGTGAGCTTGGCGTCAAGGATCAAGGGTGGGGTGACAAGTGCATTGGGCTGGGATCCCCTCTCTTCACCTCTGCCGGCTTCTCTCTTCCTTTGTACACATTTGGGAATGTTCTGTGCACATGACTTGAGCGGTGGGTAATCAGCAGGCTGCCTGCCTTATCTCAGTAAGTGTTAATCTATGTTAGATCTTTCTGGTGGGTGAAAATGAAAAAAAAGTGTCATTCTGAGATATTAGAGAATAGAGAACTGTGATTATAAGTGTTTTGCTAGATTCCTGTGACATCAGGAAACAGATACTTTCTTACGCTTGAGAAAATATTCATGCTTCATTGTTATTTATAAGCTATGGAACAGCTGGAATGTCCGGAAAGTCACTCAGATGGAATAAAGCTAGGACTAGGTTAGAACGTCAATTAATATTGTGATCATAAATATGTTGCTGATGCCATAAATCCATTCAGTTCTTGTAACAGCAACAGCAACTTTGCTCAGCTACTGGAATTTTCACTGACCTGCCGACCTGAGTGCAAACTGCAAGGGGGTGGTTACTTTGGTGAGAGCATCCTTCCCTCTTAGCAGCTCCTACTGTCTTTGCGGGTGAGCCCTGGAAAAAGAGGGTCCTGTTATAAACATTATCTGCGTTCAATTTGTGGAAGTCAGTTTAATGATAATCTTAAATTCAGCTTGCTAAATTACAATCTAAGCAATATTTTGTGTAGGTGTATTTCTGTGTGTGTGCTGAGTGCCACCTGGCTATGGCCTCCGCATATTTTAAGCGAGAGTTTCAGAAATTCTGCTTAGCACGATATCCTAATTCTGATCTCATGCTTTAGGTGAGTGTGTCAGCTATGTGGAGGTGAATTGGGCTGCCTAGTGTCACACAGCTAGGTGGTATCAGAACTCACACCTTTTGTATTTTCTCTTCCTATTCAGGGCTTTCTCTAATAAACTACAGTTTTTCTCTTTAAAACAGTGATGGAAGTTGTTTAGAGTCAGAGCATTCCTGTTGGTCCAGGGAGGCAGGATGCACATGAAATGTGGGCCTCTCATCAGCTCTCCTTGGTAGGGATTTATGAGGGCTCACATTTGGTGCTTTTCTACTAGCAATTAAAAAGGTGTGTTCTTAATGAACAGAGAGTTTGTTTTCTTAATCCTAGTGTCTTAGCTTGGGCTGTTATAACAAAATATCATAGGCTGAGTGGCTTAAACAACAGATATTTATTTCTCATTTCTGGAGGCTGGGAAATCCAAGATGAAGGTGCCACTAGATTTGTTCCCGGCGAGAACCCTCTTCCTGGCTTGTCCACCTTCTTGGGGTGTCCTGATATGGTGGAGAGAGAGAGCACACAAGCTTTGGTCTCTTCCTCTTATAAGGACACTAGTCCTATCAAGGGGCCCCACCCTCATGACCTCATCTAAACCTAATGACCTCATCTAAATCTAATTGCCTCCTGAAGCTCCTTCCTCCAAATACCATCACTTTGGAGGTTAGGGCTTCACCATATGAATTTGGGGTGCACACAAACATTGGGTCCATAACACACAGTGATACTGTTTTTTAAATGGGCTGTCTGGTAGAAAATATGTGTTCTAGAGGAGATCCAGTGTACCAGTAATTATTATTCATACACATATTCAGAGATTTGATGCACTGTATTTGAAAAGACTCAGAGATGACTAATAATTTGACTTTTTCTATGTGCTTGTCCAGTTACTGAGCAAATATTTACTTGAGCACATCTTATGATTCAGGCCCTATGCTGGGTTCTAGGCTGAAGGGATAAGAAAGCTGTAGCACACATTTGGTAGCCAGTATTAAAGTTGTATACAAAGAGTTATTTTCTTCCAATCTTCTTTCAAATAAATTTTATCAAGTTGCAATCTTGTCCTGTTTTTTTTCATATGCAATATTGTGAACACACATAATATGTAGATAATATAATGAATACCTAAGTACTCACACCTGGCTCTGTCAGATCTTAATATTTGAAGGAAACATGTCAAAATGTTTTTTTATTGTGAGAAATGAACATCGCTGGGAATTGAAGACCCTTGTGTGTCACACCTTGTCCTCTGTGTCTCTGTCAGAAGTAACCACTGTCCAGGATTTGGGGTGTATCATTACCGTGCATGATTTTATGCTTTTATTATACATGTATGAGTTTATGAGCAATATAAAATAATCATTTCTAAAACTTTATGAAAAAGATAGCAAACTGTATAAGTTTTTCTGTACCTTGAGAGAAAAAACAGCCATAAAAAATTACTTTTGAGTTTCATTCGTTTTGATACCTAGCTCTAGTTCTTTTTTAAAAACTGATGTATATACTATTCCTTTGTATGATTAGTCTATGTTATATTAGCCTGTTCTCCTGTTGTCAGATATGTTTGGCATGTTTCTGAATTTTTAGTATTGTAAACAGCACTGCTTGGACATTATTGTGTATGTCTCCTGATGTGTGTGTAAGATTCTCTGGGGACACATGTGAGCGTGGAGTTGCTGGGTGAAGCTTATCTCCAGCTTTACCAGATAGTGTCACATTGCTGTACACAGGAGCCAGTTTACATTCTCCTCGGAATATCTGTGATCTTGTTGAACTGCATCTTCCCCAAGATTGGTATCATCTAGCTTTGGAAGTTTTGCTCATCTGTGTAGTGTAAAGTGATACCTTAACTGTTTCTAGCTTTAACGCTGCAGTTCCCTGATTGCGGTGAGGTCGATTATCCTATTACATGTCTGTTGGCCTTTAAGGCTGCTGCTTCTGTGTGCCTGTTCATAAGGTACCCCCACTTCTTTATTGGTGGTGGGACTCGGGTGCAGAAAAGTGGATCAACTGTAATCTTTGATTCATGACACATGATCATCATCGGGTTTTGTATGACCCTCTCGTTTATTCATATTTTTAACGTAATGAATACCTGTGAACTCATCAGGGTCTGAAACATTAACAACAATTGCCATCTGCCTGTGCTTCTCCCTGCTCCATTCCTCTGCCTCCCCCCACACCCCTCATTTTTAAAAATACTATCTTGAACTTTAATCATTGCTTCTCGTCTAGTCCCCCCACACCCCCCATTTTTAAAAATAATATCTTGAACTTTAATCATTGCTTCTCATCTAGTTCTGTATGTGCTCTTCACACAGGGCCTTGTTTTTCTCATTCCCTGTTATTAGTATGATTTATCTGGGTTGTTGCCTTGGCTTTGTCCATTCATTTTCACTGCCCTATAACATTCCCCAGTGTTACTATTTTTCTATCATTTCCCCTGTGACTGGGTTATTTCTAGTTTTGTTGTTATGCACCATTCTCCTATCAACGTTCATTTATATGAATCTTGCTGGCTGTGATCAGGATGGTCTCTTGAATACTATCTGGGACAGGAAATGCTGGATTAGATATTCTGATATTAACTTGGTTAGCTAATTCCAATTTTTCCCCTACAAGGTGTACCATTCATGTTCCCACAAGCAGTGAATCAGGTTGCTCTAGAGCTTCTTCTCAATTTGTAGTTCTTTTTGTGTATATAATTCTCATTGGTACACAGCTGTTGGTTTGGTGGAATTGGTAATAAAGGTTTGATTTCCTTGTAACACGCCAGCTGGTCTGGAGGGAGTTGGGGAGGAACCCATAAGCCCGCCTGGCTCACTGCTGGAGGTTCCCATTGTTTGTGAAAAGAACCTGATATTTGCGGGTGGCCATGTGGGCTTAGGTCGTTTGCAGCATCTCTCTTCACGTGTATTTGATTCCTGCTTTTATGTTGATAATTATTTAAGATTTATTGGTTTTATAATATATCTCATAAGTCTATTTAACGTTAAAGCAGGTAGAATCGCTGCTGTTTTGTAGTGTCTGCTCTGTTTTGTTCATGGTGGCTTTTTTCCTTGTGTGTTTTTTAGTTTTGGATTGTGAGCTCCTCTTAGGTTGAGTTTTATCTGTGGGAGTCCTGGGAGACCTGGGTGGAAGGTATATTAAAAATATAGAGTAGGGGGCTTCCCTGGTGGCGCAGTGGTTGAGAGTCCGCCTGCCGATGCAGGGGACACGGGTTCGTGCCCCGGTCCGGGAAGATCCCACATGCCGCGGAGCGGCTGGGCCCGTGAGCCATGGCCGCTGAGCCTGCGTGTCTGGAGCCTGTGCTCTGCAATGAGAGAGGCCACAATAGTGAGAGACCCACGTACTGCAAAAAAAAAAAAAAAAAAAAAAAAAAAAAAAAAAAAAAAAAAAAAAAATATATATATATATATATATATATATATATATATATGGAGAGAGACAGAGACAGAGTAGGAGTTTGATTGACAAAATACTTAGCAATGTTGGGTAAACTAAAATAAGCATCCTTTAATGCATAGCTGTGATTGTGTAAAAAGTATGGAAAAATCCCTAGAATCTGACAATGAGGAAAAGACATAATTCCAGATGGTATACTAGGTATATACTGAACTTTCAGCAGAGTCAGAATCAAGATGCTTGGTGTCCTCACAGCAACATGGGGAGAGAGAAGGAAGTTTTGGGCAAGGGGTTGGAGCTGGGATCTTCCTCCATATCTAGTTTGCCAGGACCATTCTATGGCTGCACCCTCAGTGAAGGGATGGACCAGAAAACGCCTGCCCACCAACACAGAAATCTGAAGAAGTTTGTCCATCTCAGCCTGGGCTCTGGGTAGGGGATACAAGTGCTCTGGTCTCTTCCTAAAATTAGAAACCACAGTTGGTCCCTTACCTCTTAGGGTTCACATGTGTGCTACCCAAGTTTTCCAGGAATCACCAAGTCAGGGAATTAGCATAAAATCCAATACAGAGTCAGTGATGGCCCTCTGCTGAGGTGCCTCCCAAAAACAAATCCGTGGCTATTTACATGTCTTCTCCCTTAGCAGTAAGCTTCTTGGAATGTGGACACATTCCAAGAAGCACCTGTGCACCTGTGTACATCATTGTGCTTGTGGAATGAATGAATAAGTGAACAAGTGGAAACACATGGGCATTTTTAAACATACATAACTTTTACCCACTATGTAGGTTTTCAACCTGTTAAAAAAATAAAGCTTAGAAGGGATGCTATTTTGCAGTTAAATTTTTTTACAGTTTTCAAATCATTCGTCCATTCTTAGAATCGTCTTCAGATCACAGAATCAGCAGACATTTATTGAGCATCTTCGCTGTTCTGTGTGTTGTGAAGGATACAAAGACGACTATGTGCTCTGCCTGTTAGGGAGTGACAAGCTTGAACATAAATCGTTACGTGCAAAGTGCAAAATAAGTACTATAGTAAAATTTTAACATAGTTTCGGGATAGCAGAGGTTGGCAGTGATTCATTTCACCTCAGGGATTTGTTCATTCAGTGAACATTTACTAGAGCTTCCAATGTGGTCAGCACTAGGAGGATTACAGAAGTACCTAAGATTTATTGTACGCTCACCCATGTATTAGGCTGCAAACATTTTATATACAGTTAATGTCTACAATGTAATTTAATTCCCACAACATCCCCTTGAAGAGGATCCTATAATTATCCTCATTTTAAAAACTGTTTATTGAAATTTAGCATATATTTAGAGAAGTCCACTTTCACACATGTACACCTGGATGGACGTTCATGAATTGTATACACCTGTGTAACCAGCATCCGGAGTAAGAACAAACTAAACATTACAGACACTCCAGAGCCCCCCACCCCCGCCTTATGCCTCCTTGACTTCCAACAGCAATTTTTTTTTTCTTTTTCTGTATTTTCTAGAAATGGAATCCTATAGTATGTATTCTTTTGGTATGTTGCTCTATTGTATGTAGTTTTGGATTGCTCATTCCCATTGTTGCCTAGTATTCCATTAGCCCCATTTTACAGATGAGGAAACAGGCTGAAATCATGTAACTAGTAACGAATGTATTACAATGCCACTAAGCGTTTTTTTCGAAACATGATTTTTCACGTTCTTAACGGTGTTGGTGTTCTGTCATGTAGGTATAGCACGATTAACTTAACCCCAATGAATTTATCCTTCTGATGGATATCTGGGTTGTTTCTAACTTGTCATCACTGATACTTTACCATAAAAGGAAAAAATCCATTTTAGTATTTAAAGTATGTTTTTAAGTTTCCAGCTACTTTGCTGTTGACAATAATCAGGTCCATATAAATATGGCTGCTAACAAAGTATTGATTTCCCCCGTGGCCTCTTTGTGAGGTAGCAGCTGCCAGTCAAGGGTGGCTTTTGTAGTTTTTGTACATGGTCTACTTGCCTTTTGAAAGTACCTTGTAAGTGTATGTAGTGCCCTTGCTTTTTTCCTTTTGCCCTATTTATGTTGGCTTCTTCTTACTCCCCTGTTTTCCTTGAAAATTTATTAGATCGTCTGAGTTCTGCTGTAGCCCCAAATTACATTCCTTTGCCTGAGGGGTAGCTCTCCCTTTGGTCTACTGATGAGTCCTTCAGGAAGCTCTCCAGGGGTCATGAGTCTTCAGAGGACATAGAATTTTCTTTTGCTTTTTTTTTTAATTGAAGTATAGTTAATTTATAATGTTGTTAGTTTCTGGTGTACAGCAAAGTGATTCAGAGATATATGTATATACACACACACACACATACACACACACACATATACACACACACACACACACACACAGACACACATGTATATACTTTTTCATATTCTTTTCTGTTATACTTTATTACAAGATATTGAATATAATTCCCTGTGCTATACAGTTGGACCTTGTTTATCGATTTATTTATTTTAAAATTTATTTTTATATTATTTATTTATATATTTATTTATTTATGGCTGTGTTGGGTCTTTGTTGATTCCTGCGGGCTTTCTCTAGTTGTGGAGAGCGGGGGCTGCTCTTCGCTGTGGTGCGCAGGCTTCTCATTGCAGTGGCTTTTCTTGTTGCGGAGCACAGGTTCTAGGCATGCGGGCTTCAGTAGTTGTGGCACACGGGCTGAGTAGTTGTGACTTGTGGGCTCTAGAGCGCAGGCTCAGTAGTTGTGGCACACAGGCTTCGTTGCTCTGTGGCATGTGGGATCCTCCCGGACCGGGGCTCGAGCCCGTGTCCCCTGCATTGGCAGATGGATTCTTCACCACTGAGCCACCACAGAAGTCCTCTATTTTATATATAGTAGTTTGTATCTGATAATCCCAAATTTATCTCCCCCAACCCTTTCCTCTTTGGTAACTATAAGGTTGTTTTCTATGTCTGTGAGTCTGTTTCTATTTTGTAAATAAATTCTTTTGTATCATATTTTAGGTTCCATATATAATGATATTATATGGTACTTGTCTGTGTCTGACGTACTTAGTATGATAATCTCTAGGTTCATCCATGTTGCTACAAATGGCATTATTTTATTCTTTTGTATGGCTGAGTAACATTCCACTGTATATATATATATACCACATCTTCTTTATCCATTCATCTGTCAATGGACATTTAGTTTGCTTCAAGGTCTTGGCTACTGTAAATAGTGCTGCAGTGAACATTGGGGTACATGTGTCTTTTCGAATTAGAGTTTTGTCCAGATATATGCCCAGGAGTGGGATTGTTGGATCATATGGTAACTCTATTTTTAGTTTTTTAAGACACCTCCTTACTGTTTTCCGTAGTGGCTACACCAATTTACACTCCCACTCTTTGGTTTTGTTTTGGCTTTAAATGATTTTTTTCTGATCGTAAAAGTAAGGTATGCTAAATGAAGACGATTTTGAAAATAGTGAAAATCATTGGTTACTATCTTGGCAGGGGACTTACCTTCCAAACTGTTCTGTGGGCACATGCATACCTTTCTCATGCTTTCAGTGAGTTCACGAGTTGACCATGTGTCTTGTTTCTTCACACAGCTCCTCCTCCCTCTGTGAACAGGGACAGTTTGCGGGAGGTCCCAACTTGTGTCAGGATATGCCCGAGAGGCCTGGATTGCGTGGGTTCTGCTGTCTGGGATCTTGGTGTATATGTTGACCTTGCCCTTGAGGAAGCATGAAGCCAAGAGACGGACCTCACTGCCCAACCTGACAGCTGTGCCACGTTGGCTTTGTGTCCTCCTTCCTGTTGGCTGTGGGTTCCTCCGTGTAGCTCCTTCAGGATGCTTTCCTTTCTTTCTCAGGGGCTGCCCACAAAACCTTTGTGGAAAATTCCTGACCTTTCCTTTAACATTTCAACACCATCAAGAAAGACACTTTGATTATCTGCATGCATTTTGTAAGGGCATCGTGAGGAAAGGGTCTTGTGGCCCAGTTGTGGTGGCCTCTGTAGTTTGCATTCCCTGCGGTGAGGCAGCAGATTGTGATGGTCTAAGACCTAAAGCTGGCTGCAGACTTCAAATCCTGGCTCCACGATTTAACACTCTGTACCCCTTTATGTCTTCTTGTGCTTGACCATAATAGGCAGTGAGAAATGTGTGCCTCCTGGGGTATGGTGAGGATTGAAGGAACTCATGCATGCCAAGTACTTCCTTGGAGCAGTGACCAGTACATCGTAGGTGCTGAATAAATATTCCGTGGCTGTTGCACATACCTCAACCATGTGGGAGCCCTGGACTGGAAACGATTTTCTAGTCAGTGATGAGTGTTAACATTTCTTTATGTTGAACATAGTTCCTTACATTAAAATGGCCCATCTCATGAATTCAGGCCCTGCCTGCTGCAGTTTTTTTCGGTGGACTGGTTTCTGCCTTTAGGGACTTTTTTGTGGAATTTTGTATGTTAACATAGAAAAATCTTTAGAAGTAATTTTGGCATTTAAAGATATGTTTTTTTTTTTTTTAATTTTATTTGTTAAAAATTGATGTATAGTTGATTTATGATGCCTTAGTTTCTGGTGTACAGCTGAGTGATTCAGTTATACATACTCTTTTCCATTATGGTTTATTACAAGATGTTTAATATAGTTCCCTGTGCTATACAGTAGGGCCTTGTTGTTTATCTGTTTTATATATAGCAGTCTGTATCTGCTAATCCCAAACTGCTAATTAATCTCTCCTCCACCCCCTTTCCCCTTTGGTAACCATAAGTTTGTTTTCGAAGTATGTGAGTCTGTTTCCGTTTCGTAAGTAAGTTCATTTGCGTCATTCTTTCCCAGGTTTATGTAAGTGATATCATATGATACTTGTCTTTCTCTGTCTGACTTATTTCACTTAGTATGATAATTGGTAGGTCTGCCCCATGTTGCTGCAAATGGCATTATTTCATTCTTTTTTATGGCTGAGTAATATTCCATTGTATATATACACCACATCTTCTTTATCCATTCATTTGTTGATGGACATATAGGTTGCTTCCATGTCTTGGCTGTTGTAAATAGTGCTGCAATGAACACTGGGGTGCATGTATCTTTCAAAATTAGAGTTTTCTCTGGGTATATGCCCAGGAGTGGGATTGCTGGGTCATATTGCAACTCTAGTTTTAGTTTTTTGTTTTTGTTTTTGGCTGCGCTGCGTGGCTTGTGGGATGCTAGTTCCCTGACCAGGGCTCAAACCCAGGCCTTCAGCAGTGGGAGTGTGGAGTCCTGACCACTGGACTGCCGGGGAATTCCCTCATTTTTAGTTTTTTTAAGGAACCTCCATAGTGTTCTCCATCATGGCTGCACCACTTTACATTCTCCCCAGCAGTGTAGGAGGGTTCCTAAAGGATGTGTTTTGTACTTGCTGGCCTTGCACTCTAGTTGTGACACATGGTGCCTGCTAACTACTTCATGGCTCTTCTCAGGGAGAATGGCTCTGCTCACAGCCTCTCTGAGGAGAAGGCTCTCTGAGGACCGTGGGACGTCCCCTCTCCTCACCCTGAACTGGCTGATGTGACTAGGGAGGGACACTAGACAGCTACCTCTGTCACATCCTTCTGTGGGAAAGCAATGAGCAAGGCCATTTTGAGTCTCTTGAGAATTTTACTTTGGGAATGGGGATGGGACAAACAGTGGGAGCTGACACTGGAAGAATGCATCTCAGCTGATGTGAGGACAGTGAGAGGGTCCTCCAGGCGATGGCAAGGCTGCAGACCCTCTGAGGAAGCAGCAGTTCCGACAACAAGGACTGATATGAAATAGAAGAAACCACACAATTAAAAGTGAGAGAGAAGTAAACACTCAGAGAGAAGCCACGTTGTATTCACGGCAGAGAGGGCATCCCAGGGCAGGCTGTAGTGCACGTTCTCAGGACAAGTTGTTCACTATTTTTTTTTTTTTTCCTGGCTCTTTGCAATTGTATTCTCATGACTTGAGTTTTCCCTGCATTCAGAGGCCCTAACTTACATAGGTCCACGAGTACTTGTAGTCCTTTTTCCCATCTCAAGGATTCTCCTCATTTTGTTCCTGATGCCTCAGTGTCTCCCTTGTGGTTGACAGTGATAAAAATGTAGCTCAGTTTTTGGAACCCTGTTCACCCCCCATTCTGTGCTGTGTTTTTCTGATGACTTTAATGTTTTTTTGAGTTTCTTCCACTGAACCCCTATGAAGTTTGTCTTCTGGACCCCATGTGCAGGATGTGACGGTGAGCTCTCTCCGATGAGGGTCGTGGACTTGTGGCAGTTCTTGTGATCCTGGTTTAACTCAGGGCACAAACAGGGAGGTTTTAGCCCCTCCTAAGGGTGAGTCTTATTTGATTTAAAATTTTAAAGGAAATTAATATTGAAGTGTTTGAGAGAAGTGGGAGAGTTATACAGTAACTATTGGCTTTGGTCGGCAGCCAAGTATCTAGTCTGTGCCGTGAAATGGTGATACAGTGGCCAAAAGGTGAGAAAGCTTATATTCAGTAAACCAGATGAACACCTGACATCTAAATCCCTGCTGTTTACTTTGGGCCTTAAGCATATGCTGTGGTTAACAAGGTGGCTTTTCTTGACATTATCCCCTGTATGTGGTTTTATTTGTTTTTCTGTCTCCCCTTGCTTCAGACATTTTGGAAAGCACTTTGTTTGCCAAGTTACTATATTCAGTACCAAAATGTTTGAATAATATTATGTTTCGTCATTGAGCTTAAATATCTGATCTGGAAGAACAATACTTGCAAGTAGTGTTCTTCAACTGTATATTGCCTTGAACCTCAAAGTCACCCTATTTTCCTTAAAAAAAAAAAATCACGGTATAATTGTTTCCTAGGGTTGACATAACAAACTACCACAGACTGGGTGGCTGAAGCAACAGAAATGTATTGTCTCATAGTTCTGGAGGTTAGAAGTCCAAGATCAAGGTGTTGGTAGAATTGGTTTGTTCTGAGGGCTGGGAGGGTAGGATCTGTCCCAGGCCTCGCTCCTTGATTGTAGATGGACGTCTTCTCCCTGTGTCTCTTCACCTTGTCTTCCCTGTATGCATGTTTCTGTGTCCAAATTTCCCCTTTTTTCAAGGACACCAGTCATTGGATTAGCGCCCACCCTAATGACCTCACTTTAATTTGATTACCTCTGTAAAGACTCTATCTCCAAACAAGGTCACATTCTGAGATACTGTGGGTTAGGGCTCCAACACAGGAATTTTGGAGGGACACAGCTGAACCCATACAAGAACACTCCTAATTACCACTGCGCCTGTAAACCAGACTTTCTTGGTACCAAAGCCATGAAGCTTCAAGGGTGATTGCCATCCTTGGGGAAGTTTTTATGTGTAGACCCCTCAAATCATTAGGTTGAGACCCCCTGAGTCTCATTAGTTGTTGGCATGGTTTCCAGAAATTCTTGAAAGAAGTGCCGTCATCTCTCACCTGGATCAGGGCAGGGACCTCCTCACTTGTCTTCCTGCCGCTGCTCTGGTCCATCTTTAGCCTGCTCTCAGCACAGCAGCCAGAGCGATGCTGCCGAAGGTCAGGCCACGTCCCTTCTCTGCGCCCAGCTCTCCAGAAGCTCCCCGTCTTGCTCGTAATAAAAGCTCGAGTCCTTCCCGAACTGGCCCCCGTCATTCCCTGACCTTGTTTCCTCTCAGTCTTGCTGTCCCGTCTGCACTCAGGGTCCGCCGTACCATCCTGTCCCTGTCCTGCCTCCAGATGGCCCCCCTGTGTCCAGAAAGGCTTCTCCACAGTTCCCTGGGTGGCTTGCTCCTTGCGTCCTTTTTCACAAATGCCAGCTTTTCTGTGAGGTCTACTCAGACCTGCACAACCTCCCCACGCATTTCCATCCCCCTAACCTTTCTTCATTCTCCTCCCTGGCACTTAACAGCTCCCAGCATACTGTGTATTTTATTTATGTTTTATGATCTGTCTTATCTCAGATTACTGCCGCGCCCCGACCTAGTACGTTACCCTCTCTCATCCGTTTGTGTGATTTGTTTGTTGCTGTATCCCCTGTGCCTAGAACACTGCCTGCCAAGTAAGGGTAAACAAACAGCACAAGTGGGTGTGGGTGTATAGAATAAGGAAGAGAATACTGAGGAGGGAACACTGGCATTCTGGCCACTTGGGTCCCTGTAAGTATAGGAATGAGATGCAGGTGGATGGCATGAAGGATGAGAACACAGTGGTTTATTGAATCAGGTGTGTGCGCGTGTGCGTGTGCGCGCGTGTGTGCGCGCGCGTGCGTGCGCGTGCGTGTGCGCGCGTGTGCGCGCGTGTGTGCACGTGTCTTTCATTTTAATAAATAAAATTGTGATGACTTTGTTCTTTTGTGCTGCCTTATTTTTCAGAATTTACCATAAAAATTGCATGGAAAGAATCGTGACCATCCATATACCCTTTCTTGGACCCAGCCGTTGTTTAACACCTCGTGGCATTTGCTCATCTCTTGCCTTCTGTATATACATACTACACGTGTCCTGTCTCTCGCTGGCCTGTGGGGCCTGTTCTGTCCCTATTCACTTAGCCCTAATGAAGTTTGCGCAGGGTCATGTGCTATAAAACCTGCCGGTGTAGGAAGTAGGGGCTCTGGGTCCAGCGCTTTGCAGGAGAAGGGACAGTGAGAGGTCACATCTTAGTTAGCTGTGACATTTTGGTTATTTTCAGTGGCGATGGGAAACCTGACACATACTAGGCTTCTTGCCCAAAGCCACACACCTGAAATATGGCAGAGCCAGTATTTGTACCCAGGTCTGTAAGGTTATAGGGCTTTTCTCCTTTTTATAAGCCACAGTGTCTTTGATTTCTCATCTGTGAAGTAGGATCAGAGACTAGATTGTCTCTAAGATTACATTCCCTGCTAAGTCCTTTAATTTAGGCCAGGACTTGAAATCCAAATGCCTTGTGAGGCCGGGCAGATAGTTTAGATATGTGAGCCTGATGAGTGGACTACAGTAGGGAGTAGTAGGACCAGTAGTTACCAGAGGGTTTGAGAGATTCAAGTTAAAATTCTAATGAAAGGAATGATCAGAAATGTAAGTCTCTAGGACCACCATTTTAAAGTTAATTAATTTTTATTGATATAGTTGATGTATAATATTATATAAGTTATAGATGTACAACATAGTGATTCACAATTTTTGAAGGTTATACTCCATCTATAGTTATTATAAAATATTGGCTGTATTCCCTGTTCTGTATAATAAATCCTTGTAGCTTATTTAGTTGTTTGCTTGTTTATTTCTTTATAGCTTATTTTATATGTAATAGTTTGTACCTCCTAATCCCTTATCTCTATCTTGCCCCTCCTCCTTCCCTCTCCTCACTGGTACCCATTAATTTGATCTCTATATATGTGAGTCTGCTTCTTTTGTGTTATATTTTGTTGTATTTTTTTTAGATTCCACATATGAGTGATATCATACAGTATTTGTCTTTCTCTCTTAGACTTATTTCACTTAGCATAACAATATGCTCCCAAGTCCATCCGTGTTGTTGCAAATGGCAAAAATTTCATTCTTTTTTATGGCTGAGTAGTATTCCATTGTGTATTTATATCACATCTTCTTTATCCATTCATCTGCTGATGGACACTTAGGTTGCTTCCCTATTCTGGCCGTTGTAAATAGTGCTGCTATTCACACTGAGGTGCGGGTATCTTTTTGAATGAGTGTTTTCATTTTTTTCCGATATATTACCCAGGAGTGGAATTTCTGGGTCATATAGCAGTTCTATTTTTAGCTTTTTGAGAAACCTCCGTATTGTTTTCCACAGTGGATGCACCAGTTTACGTTCCCACCAACAGTGTAGGAGGGTTCCCTTTTCCCCACATCCCTGCCTACATTTGTTATTTGTGGTCTTTTTTTTTTTTTTTTTTTCTGCCAACATGTACATTTATTTGTATTAGAAGTACAAATTTAGGAATCCAAATACAGAGGGCGGCCCAGCCCCCCCAGAGCAGGGCACAGCAGGTATCAGATAGGTGAAGCAGGGCGCCGCACCGCCCGTGACGCCAAGGCACATTAGGCACGGTGTGCCTGATTTTCACTAGGACACCATAAACTGCCCAACTAGCATGGAGTTACGTCTTTGACAGAGAGGAGGAGGACAGCGGGACCCGGGACGAAGAGTCAGAACCTCCAGTCCCTCACAGGATGACAGTAGAGCAAGAACTGTTGGAAGCCACTTGATGAGGGCGGGGACCCTGGCCTGGCCTTCAGCCTACTTGCCTAGAAGGGCACACATATTTGTCCAGGGCGGCTCCCCTCCCTGGGTTACGCTCCTCTACACTGATAGCCATACTGACAGGTGTGAGGTGATATCTCATTGTGGTTTTAATTTGCATTTCTATGATGATTAATGATGTTGAGCATCTTTTCACGTGTCTGGCCACCTGTATGTCTTCTTTGGAAGAATGTCTATTCAGTTCTTATGCCCATTTTTTAATTGGGTTGTTTTGGGTTTTTTTTTGATGTTGAGCTGCATGAGCTGCTTGTATATTTTGGAGATGAAGCCTTTGTCAGTTGCTTTGTTTGCAAATATTTTCTCCCATTCGATAGGTTGTCTGTTTGTTTTGTTGATGGTTTCCTTGGTTGTGCAAAAGCTTTCAGGACTACCAGTTTTTGTTGCTCAGGTTTAGCTGTTTCTCCGGACATGTCAGCCATCCTAGTTTTCAACATGCACTCTTGTCGTTACATTGTTTGTCTGCTCTTCTTGTTTTCTCGTGGGATTAGAGAAGGTGGAGATTGAGAGTGTGTTGTCCTGGATATTCTTTTTTCATACTTCAACACTTCCCCTTACCGCACAACATGCGTACACACACACACACACACACACACACACACACACGTGCGTGTCCTTTGCAGCCTCTCTCTGGGTCATGCTGTCCAGCTGGTGGGCCATGTATATACCTCACTATCCTGTACACCTGTTACTATCATTCTGTGCCTCACCAAGTTGTACTAAAACTGGGTTCTATGCTAAAACCTGGATTCTAGTTAGTGTTCTCCTCGAACTAGGTGTGTGAAATTGAGCTAGTTGTCCGAAGTTGCACTTTCATGTCCCGACTGTTCAGTGAGGGTGAGACTGTCAGTGATTTTCAGGTTGAGTCCTGCAGGGTGTGGTCTCACTGGGGAGCACTCAGTGGGAGATGGGGACCAGCTGGGCAGGGTTCTTCCTCCTACCTCCACCTGAGCAGCTTTGATTCTCTTTTCGTTCCACTACTTACTAGTTGTGAGATCTTGGACAAGTTGCTTGACCTTGTGTATGTCAGTTTTCTCCTCTGTAAAGTGGGCATAGTGACAGAACCTGCCTCGTAGAGTTTCGGTGATACTCAAATGAGTCAATAAATGTAAAGTGGTTAGGAGAGTACCTGACATTATCAGGTATGGTAGGCAGCATAATGGCCCTCCAAAAGATGTCCCTTCCTAATTTCCTGGAACCTGTGAATGTTATTTTAGGTGGCAAAAGAGACTTAGCAGGTGCAGTTAAAGATCTCGAGGCGGTGAGATTATCCTGGGTCATCATGGTGAACCTATTGTAATCATGGTGATCCTTGAAAGAGTAAGAGAAGGAGTTGTGATGACAGAAGCAGAGGCCGGACTGATGTGAGTGGTGGCCAGGTGCCAAGAGCTGAGCAATGTGGGCATCCTCTAGGAGGTGGAAAAGGCAAGGAAATGGATTCTCTCCTAGATCCCCCAGAAGGAATACAGCCCCGAGAGACCCATTTTGGACTTCTGGCCTCCAGAAATATAAAATAATAAATTTGTATTGTTTTAGGCCACTCGGTTTGTGGTAGTTACTTACAGCAGCAATAGGAAACTAATACAGACACGTTAGCTGTTTTTTCTGTTCTCACTGTAAATAAGATTTTTCTATGAACAAGGGATGTGTGGCCAAAGACAGTTTGAAAACCAGGAGGCTGGGTGGTCGCCAGCCCGCACTTCTCATCTGACAGCCTGCTGTGGCAGGTCCTCTCTGTGTACGCAGACCCTCGGCCAAGAAGACTGTCCATGTTTGCTGAGTGCGTGCAGTGTAGCTGAAGTCTGGAATAAGGGCGGGGGGGTGAAGGTTGAGTGGTGGTGTCCAGTGTGGACCTGCCTGTGGATTCTCTGCAGTGCCCAGGGCACTCCCTTCTTAAGTGTTCTTCATGATGAGTTGGTCACTTTGATCAACAGTTATCTGGTTGTCTGTCATGAATCATACTGGGTCTTGAGTCCAGGTTTATGCATTTGTTTTGAGGACTCAGCTTGTGTTCCTTTACCCCATACATTTGTCAATTCAAGTCAATCTAGTGACTTCAGATGGTGTTTATTCTCTGATTAAGAAGAACTCACTACACAGCCACTCCGGTTGGGCTGGAATTGTAGAGTTAGGGCCAGGAGGACCTTGACCTAGCAGTCACAGAGACCATGCTGGCCCTTGAGCTGCTCCTAGAGCAGCTTGTGATGTGGCCTTCAGGCCTCCACTAGCCCAGTAATGCATTTGGGGCTTGGGAGGCGTTCGCACCACTTAAAAAATCTATCAAGTGAGTTATTTTCTTGCTTTTTTTGACTGGTACAGAGAGGCCAGAATGCTACTCTTGTACATAGCGCTGCTGCCAGTTCTATAAATCTGGAAACCACGAAGGAAAATGAGAAGCCAGTCCACAGTGCTGGAGGAATTTTGTTTCACTTCCAAGTTCCTTGGATTAACGTTAGCATTATTTCCTTGGTACGAATCTGACGTGAAAGATATTAAGTTCTTAAGAGTCTGTACCCTGTTCTTCTCTAAATAAAACACAGAAGAATTTGGGGACTTGTTTTGATGGGAAGGATGGGTAGCAGAGCTTCCCCTGGCAGAGTCTGTGCATATTTGATAATCTAGTGATTTGGGTCTCACCATGCCGAGGAATGTGAGCTTCTAAGTGCCATTTTGCCTGTTTGGAAAAAGAGTTTAGAATCCAATATGGTTAGTGAAGAATCCTGAGCTTCACATTTAGTGAGTGAGAAAGGTACATTTATTTGCTGTTTCATTTTTCTTTTCAAGCCCAGAATTAGCACGCCATGTTTTCTCAGGTATACCACTTAGTGCTTTACCTCTTAGTGCCGAGAGATCCAGGAGAGAGTTACAACCTTATTCGCAGGGCCGGGCTTGTAACTTTGGGGGCTCTTGTGTACCCAGAAGGCTGTTTAGCAGTGAAGTAGACTAACCCGATTAGAGAGGTTTCCCACCCTTCTTAGTGCCTGTATGCGTCTAATAGTTCATGGTCCTCACTGGAAACTGTTCACAGGTGGCTGTGCTGTAAGAAAGAATTTTCTCATTTGTCAAACCATCAGGGGTGACCAGGGGCAATTCCTGCCAGTGTCTGGAGGTTCTCTGAACCTGGATTTAAACTGTGGTTGGATCTCTCCACGCGGTGTGCTGCTTCTCAAACTCAGCAGGTCTCAAAACAACTGCTCATCTCTCAAACTGCTCCTAACCCTGGGAAGAGTTTTAGTGCCTGTGTTTTTCTCTCCCATTGGTCTGCAGATCGAAGACCTAGAAGTCTTACTCTGGGAGACTCTGAAGTGGCAAGTTTATTTGAAAGTGTGCAGATCACCTCAATTCTTTTAAGTTAGCTGTGGCATTTTGCACACATGCAGGCTTGGCATTATCCATCAATATGCCAGCCTTGTGTGGAGAAAAGGGAGCCCTCCTGCACTGTTGGTGGGAGTGTAAATTGATACAGCCACTATGGAGAACAGTATGGAGGTTCCTTAAAAACTAAAAATAGAACTACCATATGACCCAGCAATCCCACTACTGGGCATATCCCCTGAGAAAACCATAATTCAAAGAGACTCATGTACCGCATTGTTCACTGCAACACTATTTACAATAGCCAGGACATGGAAGCAACCTAAATGTCCATCAACAGATGAATGGATAAAGAAGGTGTGGCACATATATACAATGGAGTATTACTCAGCCATAAAAAGGAACAAAATTGAGTTCTTTGTAATGAGGTGGATGAACCTAGAGTCTGTCATACAGAGTGAAGTAAGTCAGAAAGAGAAAACCAAATACTGTATGCTTAACGCACATATGTGGAATCTAAAAAAACGGTACTGATGAACCTAGTGGCAGGGCAGGAATAAAGACACAGATGTAGAGAGTGGACTTGAGGACACAGTGGGGGAAAGGTAAGCTGGGACGAAGTGAGAGAGCGGCACGGACATGTATACACTACCAAATGTAAAATGGATGGTTAGTGGGAAGCTGATGCGTAACACAGGGAGATCAGCTCGGTGCTTTGTGACCGCCTAGAGGGGTGGGATAGGGAGGGTGGGAGGGAGATGCACGAGGGAGGGGATATAGGGATATATGTATACTTATAGCTGATTCACTTTGTTGTACAGCAGAAACTAACACAACGTTGTAAAGCAATTTTACTACCATAAAGATATTAAAAAAAAAATATATATATATGCCAGCCTTGAAGGTGCTTCAGGAGAGCATGTTAATTTACAGCCTTCAGGAATTAGCATGCAGGAGAGGACTGGGGGCATGGAGGCACACACATACGTGAATTTTTCATTTAGAGTTCTGCATTAGAGCCATTAAGATAATAGTTGAGATCTGTGCACGGGCCCTGGGAATAATGTTAAATCTCCTGAAAGTCAGAATGGTGTGATGCAAAGGACGTAGGTAGAAGCTTGAGAAACCAAGGAGTTGATCCTTTGCCTCCAGGACATAATACCAACCTTCTAAAGAGGTCTGTGACCTTGATCAAGTCACTAATCTATCGCTGAATCTACTTAACCCATTAGTAAAATAAGGTAAAGTCAACACCTACCCTGCAGGCTGGTTATAAGGAATAAATGAAAGAATATCTGTGAGTCCATTAGCATAGAGTAGGCACTAAATAAAGGCAGCCCTATCTAGTGGGCCCTTCACCATCTTCCCCTAGTAGAGGAGTGCTGCCAGCCTTTGTGATTTAGACTGTTTGAGTTTCATGTGTGATGATAAACCATTATCTTTTGCACAAAGCATCTTTGTGCTTTTTTTAATGGACTGTACTAAATGTAGTGAACTGTCTTATGATTTTATGTTATGTTTGGAAAGGCAGAAGATATCTATAAAAGTATAAACTACGTGAGAATTAACTTAAAATGTACTACATAATGAACAGGTGATAAATTTATGATTTTTAAATGGAACTGGAGTTTGGTGTGGTCCAGCTTTTAAACAATAAAAAATTAGCATAATGAATTCTAATAACACCAGAAAAGTCAACAGAGAGAAAGAAATGATTATATGCTAAAATAAAGACTTGATGTAACTACAGCACCTAGCACAGAGGTAAGAGAGAAAAGCATGCTATTTACATAGGGAGAAATATATCGTATTAGCCGTGCAAACAAACCCAAATTCAGTCTACTGTTATAAACATTTTCAACTAATGAGATTAGGAATTATGAAATACGTGTTGAGAAACAGATGCATTTAAATTTTAGCTTTCTGGAGCGTATCCTGCCCTGACCATAAGAAAGCATGGTCTTTAAGATATCCTTTGACCTGGTAATTTAAAAAAAAATAAATTTATTTATTTTTTTATGTATCTGTTTTTGGCTGCATTGGAGCTTCGTTGCTGCACGCAGCCTTTCTCTAGTTGCGGTGAGCGGGGGCTACTCTTCGTTGTGGTGTGCGGGCCTCTCATTGCGGTGGCTTCTCTTGTTGCGGAGCACGGGCTTGCTCTAGCCACGTGGGCTTCGGTAGTTGTGACGTGCGGTCTCAGTATTTGTGGCTCATGGGCTCTAGAGCGCAGGCTCCGTAGTTGTGGCTCCGCGGCCTGTGGGATCTTCCTAGAGCAGGGCTCGAACCCGTGTCCCCTGCATTGGCAGGTGGATTCTTAACCACTGCACCACCAGGGAAGTCCCTGATCTGGTAATTTTGGATAAAATACTCAAAGGAAACGGCTCCAGAGGGGAAAAGTAGAATTTATACTACTATTTATAGTTATATGTATATAATAAACACATTTGTATGTTATTTATATATAATATATAATATTTATAAATAAGTACATATAGACATACACATATAAACACACATATATACACGTATACACACACACAAACAGAACCAGTTACATGCCCCTTTTGAGAACTGGCAGAGCAAACACTAGCAAAATGGAATAAAGTTATTAGCCATGATAATAAGCCGACACGCTTAATATTTGGAAAGAGCTGCATGAAATACATTCAGAAAGAAAAACCCTGTGTGGTCTTTGTTTCAGAGATGCAGGGAAGCACAAGGCTGTCGGCTCCTGTCTCAGGGACTGGATATTCTGCGGCAGAATAGATAACCTGGAGGAAATGCTGACTGAATAAGGCAGTTTCAGGTGATCAGTGCTATGAAGATTAAGCGCCATGGAATGGAGAAGAATTTAGGGCAGAGGGGTGATGCTCTTTTGGGGATGATGGTGCGAGGGGGAGGGTTCTGTGAAGGAGCCAGCCAGGTGAAGGTGGGGCTGGGGAAGGAGCACTTTCAGGGGTGGGACAGCACTTTGAAGCCTGTCAGTGCCCTTCTGGAATGAGTTAGGCGTGTGTGAGCCAAGAGCAAGCCAGTGTGGCCAGATCGTAGGGAATAATGGTAGGTTTCCTGGATTACAACAGAATACTTAACTTGGGAGTGACCCCAATAGCCAGGCTTTACTTTCTTATGGTTAAAAAATTTTTATGGTTTAGTCGTGAAATTATGGTGAAAGTACAGAAGTATATGAACCAAGCATATGTTTTAAAGAAGAAAGATAAAGCAAATATCCGTAGACTCACCACTAGGTTATGAGCTAAAATACCTTTAATCCCCTTGTAGCTGTCTGACTGTCCCCCTCTTTTGCTGCCAGTGGTAAACATCGTGTGACTTTTGAGATAGTGACTTACTTGCTGTTCTGTAATTTTGTGACCTGTATGTGCAATCCAAACGTAGGGTTTAGTGTAGCTTGCTTTGAACTTTATATGAAAGAGCCATACGGTGTGTATTCTTTCATGACTTGCTTCTTTCTCTCCAAATTGTGAGGTTAACCTGAGTTGATACATAAATTTATTGTTATTTTTACTTTATAACGTATGAATATAGTATAATTGAGTCATTTGTGGGTTGTTGATTGGTATTTGCTTTTCCAGTGTTTGGCTATTGCTGTGGTCAGTTCTGCTATAGAAAGTACATGTCTGTAAGTACACGTGTGCAAAAGTTTATCTTGGGAATTTACTTAGAAGGTCAATTTGGAGTTGTAGGATATCATCAAACTTACTAGAAAATGCCAGAGCACTTAAAAGGGAATTATACCAGTTTTCACCCTCGCTGGCAGTATATGAGAATTTTTGTTGCTCGACATACACCAGCTCTTGAGGTTGCCAGACTTAATTAATTTTTGCCAGTCTCGTGAGTGTATTGAGGTATGTTGAGGTTTTCTTTTCACTTTTATAATCACTAGTGAGTGTTGAGCACCTTTCCATGTGGTTTTGGGCCATTTGGGTTTCCTTTACTTCCTTCTGTGAAGGGCCTTTTCAGGTGTTTTGTCCCATTTTTTTATTGGCCTTTCTGCCTTACCTCAGTGATTCATAGCTGTTATTTGTACCTTTGGGGTGTGTGCTTTTCTTCACTCTTTTTATGTCTTTAAAATTTTAATGCAGTCAAATTTTTTTTTTCTTTTTTTTTTTTTTAACATCTTTATTGGAGTATAATTGCTTTACAATGGTGTTAGTTTCTGCTTTATAACAAAGTGAATCAATTATACATATACATATGTTCCCATATCTCCTCCCTCTTGCATCTCCCTCCAACCCACCCTCCCTATCCCACCCATCCAGGTGGTCACAAAGCACCGAGCTGATCTCCCTGTGCTATGCGGCTGCTTCCCACTAGCTATCTATTTTACGTTTGGTAGCGTACATATGTCCATGCCACTC